>JBBPBX010015404.1:0-49513 GCA_038048925.1 Garcialebias charrua | reverse complement strand
CAGTTGTAAAATGGCGACCGGAAGTGGCGAGCGGAAACGACCGGAAGTTGCGTAAATACGATAAATTTCTAATCAAAACGTAAAATTAATAATTATACTTTATTTATAAAGCCATTTAAAACAACCACAGCTGCAACAAAGTGCTATACACATGAAATTAATAACTTTTAAACACACACAAAAAAAAAAAAAAAATTTTTTTTTTTTTTTTTTTAATCATATTTTTATTAAATATGATAAAATCGTAAGTCTGAGTTGCCGTAGGTCGCAGGTGTCGTACCTCGAGGGTTTCCTGTATATATACACACATTGATGATGGTGGAGTACACATACTTTGGACAAAACTGAAAGTGGCATGCATCCTAAAAAATCTGCGCCGCTCCATTGTCCCAGTTAATCAACAAGTGTGTTCCAAACTAAAACATTTGTAATATAAACTTAACAATATGTAATCAATCAATTCCAATCAAAATATCAAAGCAACTTTATTTAAATACTGTAAATGTTACATGTCAATGAAATTGTAACAGTTTAAAAAAATGAAAGACTGGTGTTATTTGTAGAAACAGAAAAACATATTACTAAATCTGCAGTTATGTATGAAATATAATCTTAAAATATCATCACTGGGATCTTAACGATGTGCTTTAATCCTTTGTTAGTTTGACTGCTCCAAACATGTAACAATAATTAAAAGTAAAATTTGGCCAATAGCTCAGGTAAAAATGCTGACCTGTAGAACATTTCTACATTTTTCACTGCTTCTGTAAAGAACTCACCATCAGACACAATCCTCTGAATAAAGTAATCTGACCCAGACCCACACCATGAAGTCACAGTAGTCCTGCTCCGTCACAAACAACTGAGCTTGTACCTGTGGGACGTCTGCTTTAGTTCATAGAACCTGTATGTATTGTCAATGCAGGACTGTTTTTTTTTTTAACTATGGCACAGAAGACTCCAGAATCTTCGGCACAATGTGGGCATTTCATTTTCAAAACACCATAGTCACAGCAGGTACAGGAGAGCGTCCAGAGAAGCTCTGAGGTGTGTCCGGCTGCAGTTGATGTCTGAGTCACAAACTGATGCTGCAGTTCAGCGATGGCCTCATATGTCTGTCTGGCTGTTTTCACATCCCCATCTGACAAACAACAAAAAAATTATTGTTACAATCTCCTCTAAACATTATCCTTTGCTTTTATGTGTAATTTTCAAGTTTTGAGTGTTTGTGTCATGACATACTTGTGCAGTGACCACACATTACTTGTCCCATCCTTCTCCAAGGACACCTACGGCTTTAGAGGATCTTTATACTGTACACACTGAAAAAAGAAATACTGCATATTACTTAATTTTATTTGTGTAACGTTTTTACACTTAAAAATATTAAGTTAATTTGAATGCCCTGAAATTGGTTATAATAACACATGAGTAATAAGTAAATGTATATGATATTTTCAATTATGTTTGAATGAACTGTTTAAGCAGAAATACTGAAAAAAAATGAGTAAATGCAACTAAAAATATAATGTGAACTAAATTAAAAACCTGAGTAGAAACTAATAAAGAAAATAAGTAAATATAATTGAAAACATCTGTAAGATATAACTGCTAATTTTTAAATGACTTACTTAAAAAAATGTGTTGTAACTTTTTTTTTAAACTTTATTAACTAAAAATATAACGTGAACCAAATTAAAAACCTGAGTAGAGACTATTAAAGAAAATAAGTAAATATAATTGAAAACATCTGTAAGATATAACTGCTAATTTTTCAATGACTTACTTAAAAAAATGTGTTGTAACTTTTTTTTAAACGTTATTAACTACATTTGACAAAATTCAGTAGAAAAAAAAGCCCAATATCTCACAGAACATGAACACTTTTATTTTAAACAGTCTTCCTGCATAAAATCACATTTCTTTCTAAAATCTATAACTACCACAAGTTTTACTTCCTGATGTATATTGCACAAAACCAAAAAGTGCTCTTTTAGGGCTTTTTGTCCCCAACCCTACTACAAAACACATTACAACAGGGTTACTACTCAAGTGTTCTTTAAATCTGTTTTGACATCTGAACTATTACCGTACCAACTGTCTGTAGTACTCTGGTAGACACAATTTAGAACATTTGAAGTTGAACTAAACTAAAATGCTTCTTACCAAATCACCCAAAAAAAAAATACTACATTTATGTAGTTTGCATATTAATACCAGGCATTAACTTCTTCACACTAAACCCATTTGTGGCTAGTAAAAATAAAAAAATAAAAAATATCAGAAGATGCAGTATAAAAACCTCTGCAGCATGTATGAAATCACATTTAGGTATTAAAACATACTGTCTAAATTTTATGTTTTCTTAAACCACTGGAATTTCTAAAAATACAAGAACTTTCTCCTTAGAAAGTAGAACATTCAAATAACTGTGTGAACTGTCTTTAAACTCTGAATTCAAAATTGAATGCCTCATACCACACATAAATGATCTAGTAAACAACAAAATGCATATCAATGCAAAATAAATAAGTGCAATTAGAACATTAGATCACACAAATGCATTTTTAGGCTTCCGTGTAGACTATTAGGCTGTATCTATTTACACTACACGCAAAATATGTAAGTGCACTTAGAACATCAGATCACACAATCAGTTAAGAAACACTTTGAAATTATTTGGTCAAATGAACCCATAGATTGTCCATGCTTCCAGAAGAGCCTCATTCATTACTGAGGGTACATTCGGTCTCATCCAAGTTCATCAACATAACAGTCACCTAGGTCATTAAAATGTTTTTCAGTCTTTGCACCTTTGTTGAAAGCTTTGCAGGATCAACTTCAACAAGTATCTTTTGAAATACTTCAAACGTGAATCTTAGAGTTTTGGGGTATTTCAAGTCCAATGCACTCTGGGTACTCCGGTTTCCTCCCACAGACCAAAAACATGCATATTAGGCTGATTGGTAACTCTAAATGGTCCATAGGTGTGAGTGAGAGAGTGTATGGTTGTTTGTCTCGTTTGTCTCTATGTGTCCCTGTGATGGACTTGCGACCCGTCCAGGGTGTACCCCGCCCATCGCACAGTGATTGCTGGATATGGGCACCGGCGACCCCCGTGACCCAAAAATGGAAGAAACGGGTAAAGATAATAGATGGATGGATGGATGGAAGTCCAATGCATAAGTTAGTCCAAGCAAGTAGCAGCAGGCTCTGCTGAGATCCCCAAGGTGGTCAAGTACAATGGCACTCTCAATGACTATTCCCACATTCCCAACTTGTCCACTTTCATCACGCACAAGAAACAGAGCCATCGTCTCTGCTGCCAGCTCTTCTTCAACATTGATGGCTCTATGGCTTGAACTGTCGAAATTCTGTAGACACAGTAAAGAGATATGTTATTAACTTTACTTGTAATGAAAATTTCTGTGCAAATTTCCATACATCCATTGATATTTCACCTACAATGAATTACAGTAAATTAAGTGTACTTATACATGCAATATGCATAAAGTCTGGTTCCAAATATAAACAATTTTGCTCATTAAAATCCCCAAATGACCCGTTTTAAATTGGTAGAGTAATACAGTATATTATATAGCTCAGTGTTTTTCAACCTTTTTTGAGCCAAGGCACAGTGTTTTCATTGAAAAAAATCCCGAGGCACACCACCAACCAAAATTGTAAACATAGATACACTGTATCCGCCTATATTAAATATATAGTCATTCTTATCAAAGTGTCTTGAATAGGAATTAAATAAACACAAAAATGTAGTTTTATCAAATTTTATATTTCTTATTTCAAATTGCACTTAACATGTCTTCAAAAATACACCTGAACAGTACCACAACAATGTGGTCTTAAATTTAAAGAGGTTGTAGAAATGGGGGGCTTTTTTGATAATTTCCAAGGCACACCTGACGATCACTCGCGGCACACTAGTGTGCCTAGGCACAGTGGTTGAAAAACACTGATATAGCTGATATTTATGATGAACTAAAAACTGTTTCCTTCAGAGAGACAACACTGAGGGGTTTTGAAAAAAAAAAAATCTAAACTTACAAAGAGACACACCTTTGCTACACTTTTGAGTAAAGAAATATACTTCTTTTGGTGTTAATATCAGGGATGCGAGTTATCGATTAATGAATTAATCTAAACTTGATTGATCTTATCAATTGAATAATGGTTAATTAAAAAGTAACCATTTTCTTAAAAACCCATTTTCTCTTGAACTAAGTGTTTTTCCATAATATGAAATAATATTTTAATAATAATTTTTTAAAAAGCACATCAATATATTTTAACTATTTATTTACCCAGCTGTATTAAATAGTAACTGAATAAACAAATAATTGTAGACTTCTCACACATCAATAAACTGAACTTTTTTATATAAAATATAACAAAACAGAAATCTATTATAATGGGGGGGGGTGGACAGATGAAAAGAATATGATTTTTATTCAGATGTAAAACTATTAATTTATTATTATAATTAAAATGTATTACCTCAGCCAAGGAGGTTATGTTTTCAGTCACGTCTGTCTGTCTGTGTGGGCAAAATTACTGAAAGACTTATGGACGTATTTTAATGAAATTTTTACCACAGGTGGGTGTTGGCCAAAGAACCACATTATTAAATGTTGGTGATGATCTGGATCACGATCCGGATCCAGGAATTTTTTGAAGGACTCTTCACTACTGCAGGATAGGGGAAATTGGCCTTGGTGGAGGTTTGCGCTCTCCAAGTGCTTCTAGTTTACATTTATATTTTATGATTTTTTTTTTTTTTCAGATTCTTAACATTATGTTGAGATCCTTAACATAGGTCCAGAGAAATGTTTGTGGAATATTTGGCTGGGCAAGTCTGATTTTATTTGTTTATTTTACCCTGGAGTTAAGCCAGAAATCCAGCGCAGTGCTGGAACACTATCAGCCAAGCACATGGTTTTGAACCATACAGTAATTTTGTTTTGACACGTGGGTCTGTGTTTATTGTAGCTAAATGTAGACAGGTAATTTACAGGTTTCATTGCACTCACCTCCAACTCGTTGATCAAGGCGCCCACGTCTTCTCCCAGGTGATCAATGAGACATCGAATGACAACTTCTCTGGTTTTCTCAATAGGAATTCCACTCTGTTCAATAAAGTAAATTTATTGTAACTACTGACAAAATAGTAAATAATACTGAGATACACTTGTGGAATAAAAAATAACGGCTACATAAGGTATAAGAAGTTGTGGTGAGTGCGAGTAAAGAGGAGTTCTTTATGAGAAGAGAAATTGGTCTAGACAAGAAAAGATTGGTGACAAGTCAGGTGGGGGCATTTCAAAACAAAGAAAAATAAATAAATACCTGGAGTAAAAGGTTCATTTCTGTGCGATGTCTCTCTCCAGCAGCACCTTTCTTGGCTTGGAAGATGGCAAGGAGTTTAGGGGTGTAGTGGTCCAACATGGACATGAATTTCGACTCAAGATTTACAGTGGTGATCCGATGGAATTCGGCTTTGACCTGGGAAAAAAGGATACAGCTTAATTTGTGGCATTAAGCTGTATTGCACAAATTTTTGAATCTCACCTGTGACACATCAAACAAGGCAGGCCACTTTTCCTCGATTTCTCTGACGCTCAGCTGAAGAGTGACAACATCCTGTCTTCTGTGAGCAAAAGTGTTGGACATCAGCTGATTGATGTTGGTCCTCTCTTTTTTCTGTATTTCAGACAGAATTTGGCTTTCATTAGGCTGAAAACTGGTAGCATTAGATAGTTTTACAGTCACATCAGCTTTAAAAGTTTTACATATCCTTGACTTTCAGATTGCTCTGATTTATGAACTCTGCTTAAGTGTGTACGCAAACCACCCCATGTTTTAAAAGAACATGGACAGTTCAAATAAACACAGGGAATAAAATGTTGATGACCCAAATGTCTATGTCGATAATATTTAAGAAGTCCCCTGTTTGATGATGCTGCAAATGCGCAGAGTTTACATTGCCATTCCATACATTGTTACTTTTCTCCTTCTGTAACCTAAAGGCAAAATTTAGAAGAGTACAACAAAACTTCATTAGCAAAAAAATATATATATTCTGTTTTAATATTAACTATAAACAACTCACCTCTCTTTTCTTGATCAGATGTTTAACAAGCTGAAAAGCATATTAGGAAAATATATTAATAGCATGATTAAACTCTTCGTCACTATGTATTACACAGTCTCTATAAACCCCCCACATTCAGCATAAAAATGATATTGAAGGGACTTAAAACTATAAACCAGTTTGTAAAATTGTGTCAAGGTGCTTCTTCCACTCTTCTCTCATTACGTCCATGTAGGGGTGTAACGATACATAAAACTCTCGAGACGAGACAAATTACAGAGTTTGCGAGAACGAGACGAGATTTTGCCGAGGTCCAAACGGAGGCTCAGAGGAGAGACAGAGCTTTTTCTGTTGCTGCTCCAAAACTGTGGAAGGATCTCCCTCTTCCCATCAGACAAGCTCCTTCACTGTCCAGTTTTAAAACTCTTTTAAAAACACATTTTTACTCACTGGCTTTTAGCAGACTGATTTTGTTCTGCACTGTTTTTATTGTTTTTATTGATCTTAATGTTTTAACAACTTTTTTATTTTTATGTGTTTAAATGTTCTTGATTTTATGTACAGCACTTTGTTGCAGCTGTGGTTGTTTTAAAGGGCTCTATAAATAACGTATTATTATTATTATTATTTAATATTAATTCAAGAATACTTCTAAGATCGGTTTTATGCCGCAAAAAGGCTTTTTTATGTTTTATCATGTATTACAAACTCAACTGATGTCTTCATTTTACTGATTGAATCTCCTTAGACCTTGGAACGTTCAACTTTGTTTAAAAAAAATAATATTAACTATGCGTGCGCTAAATTTCCGCATCAGCACCAGTGTTGCCAGATTGGGCGGTTCACCGCGATTTTCCTACTGACTTTAGCAGGTAAAGAGTGCTTTGGGTGGGTGGGACTCTATCTGGCAACACCAGTCACACCGGTGTTTACACAAGTGTGTCTTTACATTCGGGGCAGCGTCGCAGCGCCGGGACCCTCCATCAGTAGTTGGGGCGTCTTCTATAGCAACTTCATCCGGCGAAGCCATGCTGTCCGTGACGCTGACTTGCTAGGGGCTCTGCTAGCATTAGCGACTCGCGAGACAACGTTACCTCTCAACGAGATATCGCGGGAGTTTAATATCGCGAGATCTCGATCTCGTTACACACAGCGTCCATGTGCTCGGTATGTGAGCAATGCACGCAAATGCATATTCATAAGTTATGAAACTAAATAAACTAAGCTGCAATAAAAACACTTACCAGCAGGAGAAACACAGAACATTATTAAAGCAGCTTTTGACTATGCTAACAGCCGAGCTAATGTTGATGACGACGACAGACTTTCTCACGGTTCCTCGTGATAGAACTAATATTTCATGCTCATGTCTGGCTTCTCTAAGTGAAAAAGGTTATGAGACATTATAAAATTGTTTAAAATAACTTACCTTAAGTCAAGTTAAAACTTGTAGCTGAAGACCCCAAGCTGCAGCCTCAAGGTCTGCTTGCCGAGTCCGACTGAGAGAAACTTCTAGTCGGTCCGATGTCACGTGATCCGTTGTTTACTTGATTTTTTTAAGCTTTAAGTTATGTCTCAAATAAAATTAAGTTGATCTCTTTAAAAAATACACTTGTTAAAACTACTTTATTTTTGTAATGAATTCTAAAATAAAATAGTTTAAAAATACCAAATTTAGTACTAATATATAAACAATTTTATTTGTCAGTAAAATCTTCATTTATTTTAAATACTTTAACTTAATACAAGTACTTATATTTCACCCAAATATTTCACATTAATTTCCACTAATTTATATTGATGTAATCAAATCAAATATTCATCATCAAGACATTCAACATTTTTATTAAGCATCCACACCTAGATATTTCTGTCATATTTACAGGGTCCTTGAACTTTTTATTACAGTGTAGTTTCATGGATAATTTCATTGTCAGTATTAACTTTGTTAACTTGTGCATAATAAATAAATCAAAAATCTATCTTATTTACTAATAATTTAATAAAACAATATACTAGAATAATATTTATAACTTATTTAAAATTTTAAATAAATAACTTATTTGAAATTTAGAATACAGCATAACATTTTCCAATATTTTATTGTATAAAATCCATTAGTACATAAAGGGGTTGTAAAAAAAAAAAAGGTTAAAAACAGGGTCTTTCATCTATTTTATTAATAAAATAGCGTTTTCATTGAGCATCAGTAGATTAAGCCTAATTATTATGATAATACTTTAATATCTTATAAAAAATTAAATGTTTTGTTGTTCTCTACATGTCCTGAACCAGACCAGACCCTTGTACAGGATTAATCTGAATATCCCAGTCCTGGACCGTTACTTCAACCAAGAAGATCCTAGACTGGACTTGTGATGATGCAGGGAGTCTCTGGAGGTGTTGCTTCATCTCCTGGACCTGGATTCATGACATGGTTGGGGGCGACAACTGTTTTCTGGCTGGCAGGTGGAGCATCCTGCAGGTGGTCTCAGTCAGGAGAGCTTGGGACGCCTCGTTCTGCTGTCCATCATGGTGTCATCCACCTGCCTAAAAACCCAGAGGACCTGCAGGTGGTGTCCCGTGGGTTTGCAGAGCTGGCAGCCACAGAACCTTTTGTTGTTTTGAATTAACTTACTGTTAATAAAATGAATTATAGACAACTAGTTTTTGTAATCAATTTATTTTTTCAAAATTAGAACAAAACAAAGACCAACACATTTTTCAAACTCATAAATATACCGGTAATTTATTTACCGGTATTTGCATTTTTTTCTAGAATACTAAATAATCTTTCCATCATCTCCCTACTTTCATTCAACCTTCTCTCTTCTGCCTCCCTCTGCAGCTTCATATCTTCTCTGATTGTCCATTAACTCATCCTCTCTGTTCTTTTTCCTCTTTCTTCCTCGTCTCTGTTCCATTCTTTCCTCCTCCTCAGCCCTGTCGTCCTGGTCACCCACTGCTGTGCTTGGACCTGGATTGTCCTCACGGATGGAGGACAGGAGGTGCAGTGGAAGGTCTCTGTCCTAACGCCTCATCCATGAGGACAAACCAGGGCCACGTCGCAGCAGTGGGCTTCCCACTCACTCCTTCCCCTGACCCTGGATATTTGCAGTCCTGAACAGAGGAAATAAGATATCACAGTTGGCAAAAAGAGCAACAAACGTTTTATTTTTTTTATTTTACATGTACATACTGGATTCCAAAAAAGTTGGGACACTAAACAAATTGTGAATAAAAACTGAATGATGTGGGGATGGCAAATGGCAATATTTTATTCATAACAGAACATAGATGACAGATCAAAAGTTTAATCTAAGTAAATGTAACATTTTAAAGGAAAAATATGTTGATTCAAAATTTCACAGTGTCAACAAACCCCCAAAAAGTTGGGACAGGTAACAATAAGTGGCTGGAACGCCAATCAACGCTCCGTTCAGAAGCCTGCCTCACTGATGGTATGGGGTTGCATGAGCGCTTGTGGCATGGGCAGCTTGCATGTCTGGAAAGGCACCATTAATGCAGAGAACTATGTTCAGGACTTGTCGCAACTTTTTTTGGGATTTGTTGACGCCATGACATTTTGAAACAACATATTTTTCATTTAAAATGATACATTCTCTCAGTTTAAACTTTAGATCTGTGATTTGTGTTCTATTCTGAATAAAATATTAGATGTTGGCACCTCCACATCATTGCATTCAGTTTTTATTCACAATTTGTTTTGTGTCCCAACTTTTTTAGAATCTGGTTTGTATCAACAGAGCACGTACACATTATATAATTCATTACACATGTACATACTTTGTATTTCTTCTTTAAATTGTCCCATTTCTTTTTAGCCTGCAGAGGATTTATCCTGCAGGCCCATCTTCTCCAAAATTACCCTAATAACATCAACATAAAATGAATGAAGAGGGGAAACATGGAAAATAATGTCTTAAACCCACACTGAAAAACAGTTTTCACAACACAAGAGATCGCAGGTTATGTACAGTATGATGGTTAATGAAACTGTACTCTGAAGCCTAATGATGAATCTTGTACCTCCATGCCACAGCTGCAGAATTTTTAGCCCCCGTAAAAAAGTGGCCGTTTTTATTCCGAAGCTTAATAAAAGCCTCGGTCTGCTCCTTGCTCCCTAAAAAAACAGAAGAATAAAATTAGCTTAGCGGCGATAATACGACGGGACCCGCTGTACGAGCTGACAAAAGATACAAAAAATATCTACGCAAATGACAAAAGACTAACATCCGCTTTAATCATTTATGTCATAAATCATAACCGCTTTAGGCTTTTAATTTTTTAATCCCATATTTTAACATAACTTACATTTAAAAGTGTATTCAGTCGCTTCGTCCGCCATTACGTTCATCCAAAATGTTCCTCAATGCGCACGCGCAGAGTAAACGCAATGCATTTTGGGATAGCCTCCGTCTTGAAGGATCCACCGGACCTGTCCTTCAAATTCGGGGAAAAGAAGGCCGCATTCGTCGGCCGCATCGAAGCAGTCTTCGAATTGGGACAGGCCATGGCGCATCGCTGTGACGTCAGCGGCCTTCAAATGCGGCCTCAGACCCATGCAGCCGTCGGATTGGGACACACCTAGAGAATTACAGAGAGGATCAGAAAGAACTCCATTGTGTGTTTGTGGATTTAGAAAAAGCATATGACAGGGTGCCAAGAGAGGAGGTTTGGTATTGCATGAGGAAATCTGGAGTGGCAGAAAAGTATGTTAGACTGGTACAGGACATGTATGAAGACAGCAGGACAGTGGTGAGATGTGCTGTAGGAGTGACAGATAGCTTCAAGGTGGAGGTGGGATTGCATCAAGGATCGGCTCTGAGCCCCTTCTTGTTTGCTCTGGTGATGGACCGACTAACAGATGAGGTCAGGCAGGAATCCCCATGGACTATGATGTTTGCAGATGACATTGTGATATGTGGTGAGAACAGGGAACAGGTGGAAGAGAACTTGGAGAGGTGGAGGTATTCACTTGAAAGAAGAGGAATGAAAGCCAGCCGTAGTAAGACAGAGTACATATGTGTGAATGAGAGGGAGGCTGGTGGAACAGTGAGGCTACAAGGATCAAGGTGCAGGAGGTGCAGAGGTCACAAAGGTGCAGGACTTCAAGTACTTGGGGTCCACTGTCCAGGAAAATGGGGACTGTGGTAAAGAGGTGAAGAAGAGAGTCCAGGCAGGATGGAGCGGATGGAGAAAAGTTTCAGGAGTGATTTGTGACAAAAAGGTGTCAGCAAAGGTCAAAGGAAAAGTTTACAAGACAGTGGTGAGACCAGCT
The DNA here is from genome assembly GCA_038048925.1 of Garcialebias charrua. Taxonomy (NCBI): domain Eukaryota; kingdom Metazoa; phylum Chordata; class Actinopteri; order Cyprinodontiformes; family Rivulidae; genus Garcialebias; species Garcialebias charrua. The sequence goes on along the minus strand of JBBPBX010015404.1, from coordinate 38,102 downwards.
ATGTTGTATGGTCTGGAGACAGTGTCATTGACAAAAAGACAGGAGAAAGAACTGGAAGTAGCAGAAATGAAGATGTTGAGGTTCTCCTTAGGAGTGACAAGGATGGATAAGATCAGGAATGAGATCATCAGAGGTACAGCACATGTTGAACAACTGGGAGATAAAGTTAGGGAGGCCAGACTGAGATGGTTTGGACATGTCCAGAGGAGGGACAGTGGGTATATTGGTAGAAGGATGTTAGAAATGCAGCTGCCAGGAAAAAGACAAAGAGGAAGGCCAAAGAGGAGATATATGGATGCAGTTAGAGAGGACATGAAGGTAGTTGGAGTGAGGACAGAGGATGCAGAGGACAGAGTGAGGTGGAGGAGGATGACTCGCTGTGGCGACCCCTGAAAAGGGAAAAGCCGAAAGAAGAAGAAGAAGAAACATGAGGAGAGAGGTTGAAGGTATAAAGGAAAAGGTAAATTTATTAGATATTTTGAGGACGAATTTGGGGAGTAAACATATACAAACAGTTATTGTGTTTTTAAAGAAAACAAAATTATTTCATAGAATTTAATTATAGCAGGTGTGTTTGTGTTTGTGAAAGCGTGTACGGTATAGATAGGTAGAATATAAGGTTATGGTTAAGGTTATATTTTGTACTGTAGGTAGGATATACAGTATTTATTTATTATTATAATTATTATATATATATATATAATATATTTATACAGTATATATATTTTACATAGGTAGATAATATAGGTACAGTACTGTATAGATAAATACTATGTATAATTGTCATGTTTTTAAATGAAACGAATAAATTTTCCAAAAAAAAATAAAAATGCCATGAAGAACCACACTCCAGACCAATAAGTGGCGGTAATGAGACTACAGTTTGTTGCCAACCGCCATTAAACCCAAGAAGAAGAAAAAATCTACAAAAACACGTGACGTGAGCTCAGACTGGGTTATTTTTTTGTTGTTTTTTGCGACATTGGGCTTGGTATTTCTTCAGCAGTCGCTTATAAAATCGTGAGCCGCGGGTCTTGAGCTTATTTGGGCTTGCTTTTCTGTCCAATTAGTAGGTAGTTTGTCCCTTCACGCCCCCCTTCCACGTATTTACGTCAAGGCGGATGTTACGTTCAGGTGCGGTAGGACAGGCTCTTATTTATTCAGCGGTAAAAACAATATAAGCGCGCGCAAGTAACGACGAGTAGAGCTTGAGCAGACAACTTGTAAGTTTCCTTGCACTGATGAGAAGGATAAAAGATTGGTGTATTTTTGTGTGTGATGCTTACACTGTTTCTTACATCTTTATGAAGGTGTGTCACAACGAAGGCTGCATTAAGAAATCTCCAGCTAGCAACACGGGCAGTGAGGTGAGTCATCTGTGGTGCTTCATGCTAATGTGCTGCTTATCTGTATATATGTTGCATGTAAAATGTACATACTCCTGAAGTTATTTTAAGGTTTATTCTTTGTTCTTTATTCTTTGTCTAGAGTGACACGACCACGCTAAAATGAAGCGAAAATGCTTCATTGAGCATGATTCAGGATAGAGATTAATGAAAGTTTTGGTTGACTTTGCTTACTATGAGTTTGCTGTTTAATTTTAATCTGTACACATCCTTTATGATTGTCTGTTGTTGTCGTTGTCCATTGTTGTCATCACTCTTCGTTTAAAATTCTGGTCTCTCTGGTAAATGAGTCCCAGAGGCTTAATGGGATTAATTTGTATAAATATGCTAAATGTATTAAAACTAAATGTAAAATGTATTAAACTTCCACAGACGCTGAGAGGTGAAATGGCGCAGAAAAGAATTCGGCTGGACAGAGAAAGTTTCTCTTGTTCCATCTGTCTGGATCTACTGAAGGATCCGGTGACTACTTCCTGTGGACACAGCTACTGCATGAAGTGTATTGAAGACTTCTGGGATGGAGAGGATCAGAAGAAGATCCACAGCTGCCCTCAGTGCAGGAAGACCTTCACACCGAGGCCTGTTCTGGAGAAAAACATCATGTTAGCAGCTTTAGTTGAGCAGCTGAAGACGAGTGGACTCCAAGCTGCTCCTGCTGATCACAGCTATGCTGGACCTGAAGATGTGGCCTGTGATGTCTGCACTGGAAGAAAACTAAAAGCCATCAAGTCCTGTTTGATGTGTTTGGTCTCTTACTGTGAGGAACACGTTCAGCCTCATTATGATGTAGGTCAGTTTAAGAAACATCAGCTGGTGGAGCCCTCCAAGAAGCTCCATGAGAACATCTGCTCTCGTCACGATGAGGTGATGAAGATGTTCTGTCGCACTGATCAGCAGATCATCTGTCTTGTCTGCATGGTGGATGAACATAAAGGCCACGACATCGTCTCAACTGCAGCTGAAAGGAGAGAGAAGCAGAAGGAGCTCCAGGTGAGGAGAGAGAACATCCAGCAGAGAATCCAGGGCAGAGAGACAGATGTGAAGCTGCTTCAGCAGCAGCTGGAGGCCATCAACGTCTCTGCTGATCAAACAGTGGAGGACAGTGAGAAGATCTTCAGTGAGCTGATCCGGCTCGTCCAGAAAAGAAGCTCTGAAGTGAAGCAGCAGATCAGATCCCAGCAGGAAACTGAGGCCAGTCGAGTCGGAGAGCTTCAGGAGAAGCTGCAGCAGGAGATCACTGAGCTGAAGAGGAAAGATGCTGAGCTGAAGCAGCTCTCACACACAGAGGATCACAACCAGTTTGTCCACAGCTACCAGTCAGTGTCAGCACTCAGTGAGTCTCCACACTCATCCAGCATCAATGTTGGTCCTCTGAGATACTTTGAAGATGTGACAGCAGCTGTGTCACAGCTCAGAGACAAACTAGAGGACATTCTGAGAGACACATGGACAAACATGTCACTGAGAGGGACTGAAGGTTTACTGTCAGAACCAGAACCAAAGAGCAGAGCTGACTTCTTCAGATATTCATGTGACATCACTCTGGATCCAAACACAGCTCACACACAGATGTTATTATCTGAAGGGAACAGAAAAGTAACATACATGACACAAGAACAGTTTTATCCTGATCATCCAGAGAGATTCACTTCATATGTTCAGATTCTGAGTAAGGAGAGTCTGACTGGACGTTGTTACTGGGAGGTGAAGTTTGGAAGAAATGGAGGTTTTATAGCAGTCGCATACAAGGATGTTGATAAAACAGAGGGTACATTTGGAGATAATGATAAATCCTGGGCTTTAGATTGTGACCACAACAAATATGTGTTTTCTCACAACAACATCATAACTCCCATCTCAGGTCATGATGTGTCCAGAGTTGGAGTGTACCTGGATCACAGAGCAGGTATTCTGTCTTTCTACAGCGTCTCTGAGACCATGACTCTCCTCCACAAAGTCCAGACCTCCTTTACTCGACCACTTCATGCTGGAATATGTCTCTGGTACGATTATGGAGACACAGCTGAGATCTGTAAACTAAAATAATTTTGTTTGTTGCTGAAAGTTTCTTGTTGTGTTGTCTCCACTGCTCAGAGATCAACGTGTCCAACAGTTTTTGTTCACACTATTGTCCCATCATCTGTTTTACGTGCAGCTCTGATTTGTTTCTGTTTTATTTTCTTTATATTTTTGTATTTCACATTTGAAATGTGTTTCTCTTCCTCTTCATTGACATTAATATAGAAATCACTTGATATTTTTAACACATTTGTTTTTTTTATTTTTATTATTATTACTAAATCTGTGCAGAAAACATTTAAATAGGGTATATGCCACGGGTAGTGGTGACGTACTTCCGTTAAAATCTGGGCTCTACGCTACACTTCCGGTTCTGGTCGACAGCAGTTGTTTTTAGCGGTAGCTTCTAGAACTAGACCATGTAAAAGACACAAAAGGTAAATTATCTGCGAGCTACTGGTACAACAAGAGAGATTTGTTGTGTGCCGTTGTGTCCAGTGAATAGCAGGTACAATAGAGCGCTTAGTTTTTTATATTTTAATGCCAGAGTTCGTGGCTAACCGAGTTAGCCTTAAAGCTAACACTCGGTTGTAGCCGGCGTTTTAAACCTCAGAATATTCAAGAGCCAGCATCAAACAGTGGTTAAAAATGAGCTGTACCTGCATTGTTCCAGTGGAATAATTGTCCCTTCCACTTCCATGACCGGGGCTTTGGGAGAGAAGCAGCAGAGAGGACAGCGAGGAGGAGAACAACAGCTGCAGCTCAGTAAGAAACATGAATATGACTCGACTCCACACCCTGCACTTGTAGATTTAATGTTGGAGTCATGATGAGTGATTTAATAAAAGTTTGTAACTACATACTTTTAAAATAATATTCAGATTTTAACAGTTTTCTAATCTGTAAATATGTTTGTAAACTCCTAGTAACTTCAGGGCTGTTACACCTCTGAAATATTCTCTGCTGTTTCCTTTAATATGAAACCAGAACTGTTTCACTTCAATTAAACTTTTATTTCCTGAGATGTAATTATTTATTTTAAAGCATAACTCTCATAAAGAGTTCTCTGTTTGGTTTTTTACGTTATGTAGGTAAATATGAACACTTTTTTGTTTTTTCAGGTTTGCATCATCTGACCTCCTGGTGTGTTTCTGACCCATGACTGCGCTGCTCTGCCATCCATGGTCGGTGTTCACCAAGAATGAGATGAGAGGAACTCCCCATCAAGTTCAAGTTGTGTTTATTTGTCATATACAGGTTAACACAGAGTTAACAGTACAATGAAGTGCTCAGGATGAGAAGATCCGATTTGACTTGCTAAAAATCAAACTATACTAAAAGCATGCAAAGTGAAAAAGTAATTATAATATTCACAAAGTCCTGAAGAGAGACAGTAAACATGGTTGGATATACAGTAATGATGCAGCAGGATGAATTTGAATGAACTACTGTAAGTATTTCAAACTAGTAATACAGTACAAGCTAACATGCACATAGTTATATATATATATATATATATATATATATATATATATATATATATATATATATATATACACTACACATAATCAACATTACACAGGTTGTGTGACAGGTTATTGCACAAGTAGTGACATTGAGATTGAATTATTAGTTATTACCAGTTGTTCAGTGTTATTTATTGATTATTTATCCACACCACCCCGTCAACCAATATCCTGCAGCCCGTTGAGTTCTTCCTGTTCTTAAATGACCTTGACCTTGGATGAAAGCAACGGGACCTTGCTGACCGGTACGGTGTCCATCAGTCCACGGTCAGGCGGATTATCACTGCAACTTTTTGACAGTACTCGGCTCAATTAGGACCCGATACCTGAAGAGCAGATGCATAAAAATCTACCTGCATACTTCAGGACTACTGTACCCTGACACTACAGTCACACTACTTACTACTTGTAAGAAAATAAAATGTTCAAAACATTCTGACTTTGTCTTCATATTATCACCCAAAAAAATGTGTATGTTGATTTAAGACAGGCTTAGAGTTCAGTTTTATTTTAGCCAGTTTATTAAAAACAAATTTGATGATGATGTTACATTACTGTAGAAAACGTTTGAGGCACAAGATTTAAACAGTTTATAGCATTACAGCTTCTGACTTTAAGTCACAGCTTCCTCGACAGCTAATGGAGATTTAAAAACATTAATCAGTCAGACAAAGGTAAGTGATGAAGCAGCTCTTCTGTTCAACCATCCACATGGATCACATGTCCTTCGTCATCAGTGGAGAGTGTTTGGATCCGATCTCGGCTCACAAACATCCAGGCTGGACCAGCTGGCTCCCTCCTCATCATCATCACTACGGTGTCCTGTCCAGTGAAAGAAAACATCTCTTATTAAGAGCTGCTATAAACAGTGAGATTCACAAAACCATATAGCAGACATGTGTTGAATATAAAGAGTTTATATTGTCTGATATTTAACTTCAACTCAAGTTTTGTACACAAACTTGAATTAAAATAATTAAATTAAAATAACTTTTGTTTCTAAATCTGGTCTAAATCTCCTGCCTCCTTGTTTGAAACTGAACTGTCAGGTGGCTTTGACTCAAACAGTGGGGCTTCTGCTGCTCCTCATGGACTGTAAACACTCAGCCCTGACTTCTCCTGCCTCCTTGTTTGAAACTAAACATTTGTGTTAAATCAGAAATGTACAGACAAAACACGTTTACTCAACAATTTAGCAAGGGTTAACTATGTTAGCCTACATGATGCAGTTTGGTGAACTGAAAACAAATACCGACTTACCTTCAGAGTTATTTATGTAGTTGGACATAAAGCTTAAATCCCATTGTCTTTCTTAGATGTGCGCTTGTTTAGACAAAGGTCTGAATAATTCTGTACACATTGACTGTCGGCAAGTCCTGCAGAGATTGTGTAAAGATCGCCATTCTGTGGCTGTGAACCGGAAGTGCGCCCTCTGGCCCATGAATGCGGAAGTGCTAGAAAGGAAGTCCGTGGCATATAGCCTATTGAGTTTGTTGGAGACACAGCTGAGATCTGTAAACTAAAATAATTCTGTTTTATTTTGTTGCTATAAGTTTTTTGTTGTGTTGCCTCCACATCTCAGAAAATAATGTGTCAAACTGTTTTTGTTGACATTATTGTTATCTGTTAATAAACAATAATTTTTAATCTGTTAATAAAGAAGCAAAATAAGATCTTCAGTAGACAAAGACCTTTCATAATTTTCCATAAATTAATAAATAAAATTAATACTTTTGTTGAATATTCTCACAAAATAAATTCCTGTTGGAACATCTTTTGATTGTTTGTTTGTTTTTTTTCTCCTCGACTGTCACGGATCATATTTTATATTAAAACCTCACTCCTTCATCCATCTCAGTTAAACATTTCAACATTTCTTTATTTAACCAATTCAAAACCTTCAGATGTTTTTACAAGTCTGACCTGGACAAGAGGTCAGTAGCACACATCATCAAATTGATCAGAGGAAGTAAAAATATATGATCAAACATAAAGTTTACTTAAATATATGGTTTTTGAGTGTGTGCATGGTCTTTTTAATAATTCTAATGCTGGCTTAAAGGCAATAGTTAAATTTCTCTTTAGAGGTTTTTAATTGTACGTTTTGTGTTTCAGCTGATTTATCCAGAAGTTTCTGAGCAAAGGTGAAGGGGAGAAATTGTTTATCAGATTTTTTTATATTAGTTTGTCTGCACATTTCAAATGTTACATTTTGACATGCTTCCAATGTGGAAGTGATGATGAGGTTTGCAAGATTTGTACATATTCAAGAGAATGAACTCTGAACTTAAAATATACGATGTAGATTATCAGTTTTGTTCAAATTTCTTTCCAATAATCAATGAATGTGAATATTATAATGAAGAGCAATTTAACATCAACAGGACAATAGATGACCTTTCCATTATTCATGTTAATAGTAGAAGTGCAAATTTATCAAATATAACAGATTATTTAAAACAATTACACAGAACATTCAGTATAATAGCTGTATCAGAAACATGATGAAAATATAAAAAGTGTTAACATTGAATGGTATGAACTTTATTATATGAACAGAAAAAAAGAGGTGGTGGAGTGGCTCTATTTATAAATAAAGAAATAACGTAAAAAATTGACAAAATGTCGGTTATGGTAGAAAATCTCATGGAGATGATTACAATTGAAATAATAAACATTAATACAAAAAATATAATGATAAGTTGTGTATATCGATCACCTGAGTCAAATATAGAACTATTCACCGATCAAATCATGGAGATGCTGGAAGGGAGTAGCCTGGTTGCAACCAGACCCTGTCCTTCACTTCGCTTGTGAAGTGAAGGGAAATGAGAATTGAGCGGAGCTGTGCAGGAAGGCGAGGGCCAGGCTAGGAAGGGAGTATTAATAAAACTGTTTTTGTGTGGAGACTTCAATATCGACTTATGTAAAAATACAGACTCAAATAACATCAATACATTCATTAATTCAATGAATAGTTTAAATCTGTATCCATTAATATCTAAACCAACAAGAATTACCACTCACAGTGCCACTATAATTGATAACATCTTTACAAAGTTTTACAAAGTTTACAAGTTTTATTTGACTTGCAAGGTGCATAGAAGGTAAAAAACAAAGTTCTTATCTAACAAAAAAAAATCCAAAAGTTGCTGACTAATGTTAAATTAAGCTTAAAAACTGTAGACTGTAACCTGTTTCAGCTCATCCTCATGTCAAAGAATAGCCTGAACAAGCATTTTCTCTGATCCAGTGTTAATCCCTTTCAACACTCTTCTTCCTTTAAAGATTTGAGCACGTTTACATGCATGAACATGAAGTATCTGGGGCCTAAGGTACTGGTCAAAATAAATCAATGTGTTAGGAAGCACCTTTTCTTGACCTTGGTGGCACAACTATTTTTGAAAACGAGATTTTCTGCTGTAATTGTACCTCCCAGCCACACAAACAGCGTTTAAAGCAGACTACGCAAAAACAAAAAAACAGCAAGGGTTAATGCTTTTTAAATTATTAGTTTTCTAACCAGTTTATGAGATTTAAAAAAAGACATAATTCATCCTTTTCACTGCCTGTTCTTCACCCCAATGAAGTCCATCCATGAAACCTTTTCAGGTGTTTAAGTTTGTATGACCTTAGATTATAATGCCTTTAATGTTAAAACTATATTTTTATAATGAGGGACAAATTTTTCCTTTTTTTTAGTTTTGGAAAATATTCAAAATGCAATTTCTTTACTTTTAAGACTGTGTAAAAACCTAATCTAAGGTCCTTCACACTTTCCTGCAGTATTTCTTACGTTAAAGACGATAATGGAAACACCAAAGTTCACTTCCTGATCATTTTTAAGACTTCAGCCAGTACCTCTAGTCACACCTGTTAGGTAAATACATCCTTGTAATTTAACTGATTACCTTTCATAAGATGAACCCCTCTCTGTCACCATTCAACTTAGATTCAAATTCAAAAAAGCTCTACCTACAAAGCAGAACTAGTACTAAATTCATCCTTAGTGAAATAATTAATATTTATGCACATCATATTATAAGAGATAAAATCCACTTGAAATGGTTGAGGCAACTTTCTTCTCTAAAGCAGGACTAGGCCCTGCAGGCTGCACTGGGGACAGCCGTACCTTGGCAGACCTCTTCAGATGTCTTTCCAGGACATGCACCTGGTTGTGTGGCTTCCTTTCACACTCTGACAGACTGCTCTTTCTGTCCTCAAAGACTGGAGATTCTGTTGTGATCACAGAGCGAGGTCTCACACGAGAGTCCTGCTCATTCCTGACAGTACCAACATCACTGAGAACACTTTGGTCTTCTTTAAGAGAGTCAGTGGAGGAGCCAGTTTCAGCTCTGTCACTCAGGCTCTCCTGGCTGTTTCTCAACCTCCAGGTTCGTGACGTTGCCTCCAATGAAACACTTTTTTTGCTGAACTTTGAAAGTCTGGGTACCACGGGCAGCTGAGGTAGGTATGAAGTGATCTCGCCTCCTGCATCTCCAACAACAAACGTACAGTCATCGTTGTGCTCCTGGGTAGAATTTACACCCACAAAGGTTTTGTTTGACCTGCTGTCAAGGCCACTACAGTTTCCTTTATCAGAAACCTTGCAGGGTTGATACAGGGTGTAATCCTCTCCATTCTCAGCCATCCTCTTCTCATTTCTGAAACCATCTGAAGTCAGCTGAAGCTTTGTCATTGCAAACACCTGCAGACATACAACATAATGTAAAATACTGCAAATCCTTAAAGACAAAGTGTAAATAAAGTGTATACAAGATTAGTGCTGTTAGCAAAATGCAAAAATTATTATAACTGTCACTTATAACAATTTGTTTGGGGGCTCCTCACATTGAAGAAGTTCATTGGATGAAGGACGAAACATCTCATCCAAAAAACAAAAGAAGCCGTCCAGATGACCTGACTGAACATTGTTGGATTTTTTTAACCTACTGAGCATGAACTTTGGTATAACCCTCTTAGTTTTCCAGTTCAACAAAATCAATATTATTACTACACATATATGTGCATTTCATCCATCGACTGTGCCAGAGTTATGTTGAAACAAGCGGTTTGTTCTATTTCGTATTGGCTTCCGCCCTTTAGCTCCACCTATTGGATACCTCTCCATGTCAGCGTCATACTGAATAACCTTTTAGTTAGGGATGGGGCAGATCCGATTCAGTATCGGTATCCGAAACAAGCATTTTTTAAGTATCGGGTATCCGATCAAACCTGCCAATACTTTTCCAATACAGTTTCAAAGAACACTTGTGTTCAATCACATTCTGTGACTGCACTTAACATTGTGTGAGATAAACCCAATGAAGACACTCTTAAGCCTTACAAAAGGGAACCCACTGACTTGCAGCACATAGGACAGGAGGCAATTATACCACACACATGTCCTCCTTATTCATGGTACAGCTGAAAAAACTAAAAAAGCGCAAAGCATGATGGGAAAGACAACACAGCCACTCCCCTTAACCAATAAGAGAGTTGATTTTGTTGTCTTTCCCATTATAACCAATAGTTATAACCAATAGTTTGTCCAGCTAAAGCTGAAAAAACTAAAAAAGCGCTAAGCATGATGGGAAACACAACATAGCCACTCCCCTTAACTAATACATAGTTCCCAGACACGCCCCCATAACGGCTTCCGCACCACATCTGAAGGCAGAGAAGGCAAAATGGCGAACTAGCAGAGCAAATTATACGGACAAAAACACGAGCTACCACAGCTTCACCAAGGAACTAGAGCAAAATGGCAGTGGTCGAGTTAAATGAGTTTGAGAAAGAAATCATGGCAGACGAATCAGACAACTTGTCACAAAGTAGTTACTCTGATATCATTAATTATTTAATTACTACAAAGAGCGCACACCAGCTTCACAGCACACCGGCTTCATAGCACAGAGCTTCACAGTGTAAGATGATTTATTTTGATTTATTTTGATGTAAGATGATTTATTTGGGCAGTTACGTATTTAGGTTACTGTGTCTTTAAGAGACTTCTTCTTCGTGGGTTTTTCTTCGGGGTTTTTTGGGTGTGTTCAGGTTAAGCGGGCGAAAACAACGGCAGACGCGGGCAGCGTTCATGAGGGGATGACGTTGTATTGAAGAGCTGAATAAAGTCCGTGCAGCCAAGCTATTCCCTTTCAGCGTGGTTACTCCTTCTCCACCCCACGACCTTCAGATGTGTTCGTGACACTTCTCCACCTCAAGCGGTGGTGTTACACTGGTGGCAGCGGGTTTGTGGACGCTTTCAGCGATTGGAGCGGTGAGCACATGCTTAGCATGCTATTAGCCTTATAGCTAATGCTGCACATGCTGATAGGCGCGTTTAGCTGCTGCTGAGGACGGACTTTTTTTTTATTCCTCCAATTTTTTTTCTACTAGTCTCAACGTCTAATACTCAGTGATGGAGAGTAACTTTTGGGAACAATTACCTTTTCATTCTGCTGCGGGTCGTACTAGGCCACAGTACAGCCACGTGTTTGTGGGAGATGGAAAAGAGGATTTTTCAAGATGGTGTAGACGTTTTGAAGTGACTGTTGAGGCTGATCCTGATGCTACTGAAGACAGTTTGGCGAAACTGTTGCCTACATACTTGGGGGGAGCTGCTTTTAGTTACTGGGACAGTTTATCCGATGCAGTTAAAACAGACTATTCAGCCACGAAGGAAAAGCTGAAAAGCGTGTTTGGACAAACTGCTTATTTGTCGACTTTCCAGAGCTACATTAATGCACGCAGCCGCCTCCCTGGTGAAGCTCTCCCTGTGTTCGCTGCAGAAATTTGCCGTCTGGTCGAGGAAGCTTTTCCAACTTATGGCGATAATGCTAAACAGGGAGAAAAATTTAGACGCTTTATTGCTGGACTTGACCCATACCTCCAACTGCGATGTCATGAACAGGGGGTTAAAACATTGGAGACTGCGCTACAGTTGGCTATTCAAATTGAAGCTGCTCACCAAGCTACTAGAGTGTTCACATCCCCAGCTCCGGTGCAGTCTTCTTCTACGCCAGCTTACCCTGCTGTCTCACCTGGGTGGTCTACTCAGCTCCCTTCACCTGCTCCTCAAGGAGTCCACTCAGCTACGGGGGATGATTTCAAGAAAATGGCAAACACGATCGAAATGCTGGCGGACAAAGTTCATCAGCTACAAATGACGGTTGACCGCCAGCGTGAGGACGCATATCGACAGGACAGGCGGGATTATGGATTTCGTCATCGGAGCTCCGCTTCGGCTGGACGAGGTGAGGGCAGATATTCATCGGATGACTACCATCTGTCACCTCCACGCCGCAGAGACTCATCGGACGACCGGAACACACATCGCCGCAGCTCCTTCCGCACATCACATGACGAGGAACGCAACCAACGGGAGTCACCTGCTCGAACCAGCTCATCTGAACGCTACTCGCAGGGCTACAACGCTCCAAACAGGGGCTATGCTAGCCGTGGTCGCTCTCCGGGCCGCTATGAAAGTGGCCGCCTTCATCGCTCTCCCAGTCCGGCCCGGGTACGGTTCCAGTCCCCTGCACGTCAATACCGGGAGCAGGGAAACTACAAGTAGCTGACAATGAGGGCAAATTGTCAGCTACCAACTTCTCTTTGGCCCAGACGGACAACGACATTCACCCTGACACAGGTACTACTGACAGCTTGTGTGTGACTGATGTAGACAAAAGATATGTGTCAGTTGTTATTGAAGACACTGTGGTGCATGCTTTTGTTGACACAGGAGCTGACGTGTTATCAGAGTTGTGGCCGCAAGGTTGTTGGTGCCTGTCGTGGTGGCAACCCTAGAACCCGGTGGTGGACACCGGCGGTGAGGGATGCCGTCAGGCTGAAAAAGGAGTCCTATTGGGCCTTTTTGGCCTGTGGGACCCCGGAAGCAGCAGATAGATACCGGCAGTCCAAGCGGCATGCGGCTCGGGTGGTTGCTGAGGCAAAAACTCGGGCGTGGGAGGAGTTCGGAGAGGCCATGGAGAATGACTTCCGTACGGCTTCGAGGCGATTCTGGTCCACCATCCGACGTCTCAGGGGGGGAAAGCGGTACGCGACCAACACCATTTATGGTGGGGATGGCGTGCTGTTGACCTCAACTCGGGATGTTGTGAGTCGGTGGGCGGAGTACTTCGAAGACCTCCTCAATCCTACTGGCACGTCTTCCACTGAGGAAGTGGAGCCTGGGGACTTTGGGTCGGGCTCTCCAATCTCTGGTGCTGAGGTCGCCGAGGTGGTTAAAAAGCTCCGCGGTGGCAAGGCTCCTGGGGTGGATGAGATTCGTCCTGAGTTCCTTAGGGCTCTGGATGTTGTGGGGTTGTGTTGGCTTACGCGACTCTGCAATATCGCGTGGACATCGGGGGCAGTTCCCTTGGATTGGCAGACTGGGGTGGTGGTTCCCCTATTCAAAAAGGGGGACCGTAGGGTGTGTTCCAACTATAGGGGGATCACACTCTTAAGCCTCCCTGGTAAGGTCTATTCAGGGGTTCTGGAGAGGAGGGTCCGTCGGATAGTCGAACCTCGGATTCAGGAGGAGCAGTGTGGTTTTCGTCCTGGTCGTGGAACACTAGACCAGCTCTACACCCTCAACAGGGTCCTGGAGGGTGCGTGGGAGTTTGCCCAACCAGTTTACATGTGCTTTGTGGACTTGGAAAAGGCATTCGACCGCGTCCCTCGGGGGCTTCTGTGGGGGGTACTCCGGGAGTATGGGGTACCGGGCCCTTTGATACGGGCTGTTGGGTCCCTGTACGACCGGTGTCAGAGCTTGGTCCGCATCGCTGGCAGTAAGTCAGGCTCGTTCCCTGTGAGAGTTGGACTCCGCCAAGGTTGCCCTTTGTCACCGATTCTGTTCATAACTTTTATGGACAGAATTTCTAGGCGCAGCCAAGGTGTTGAGAGGATCCGTTTTGGTGGCCTTAGAATCGCTTCTCTGTTTTTTGCAGATGATGTGGTCCTATTGGCTTCATCAGTTCGTGATCTACAGCTTTCGCTGGAGCGGTTTGCAGCTGAATGTGATGCAGCCGGGATGAGGATCAGTTCCTCCAAATCCGAGGCCATGGTCTTGAGCCGGAAAAGGGTAGCATGCCCTCTCCGGGTCGGGGAGGAGGTCCTGCCCCAAGTGGAGGAGTTTAAGTATCTCGGGATCTTGTTCACGAATGAGGGAAAACTGGAGCGTGAGATCGATAGGCGGATAGGTGCAGCGTCCGCAGTGAAGCGGGCGCTGTACCGGTCTGTCGTGGTGAAGAGAGAGCTGAGTCAAAAGGCAAAGCTCTCAATTTACCGATCGATCTACGTTCCCACCCTCATCTATGGTCATGAGCTCTGGGTTATGACCGAAAGAACGAGATCTCGGATACAAGCGGCTGAAATGAGTTTTCTCCGCAGGGTGTCTGGACTCTCCCTTAGAGATAGGGTGAGAAGCTCAGTCATCCGGGAGGGACTCGGAGTAGAGCCGCTGCTTCTCCACATCGAGAGGAGCCAGTTGAGGTGGCTCGGGCATCTGGTTAGGATGCCTCCTGGACGCCTCCCTGGTGAGGTGTTCCGGGCATGTCCCACCGGGAGGAGACCCAGAGGAAGACCCAGGACACGCTGGAGGGACTATGTTTCTCGGCTGGCCTGGGAACGCCTTGGGATTCCCCCAGAGGAGCTGCTCCAAGTGGCTGGGGAGAGGGAAGTCTGGGCCTCCCTACTTAGGCTGCTACCCCCGCGACCCGACCCCGGATAAGCGGACGAAAATGGATGGATGGATGGATGGATGGAGGAGCTGACGTTTCTATTATTAGTGAGACTTTTAGAATGGCTACACCTGCTCTTCAGAGAAAGCCCATTATGAAACGGTTTATCCCTCTCACTGGGGTCACAGGTGATCCCCTTGACTCTGTAGGCTCCATTTATGTGAACCTAAGTATTGCAGGTGAGCCCATGACACATACACTTCAAGTTGTCAGAAACTGTACTAAACCAATCATTTTAGGTTGGGACTTTATGGTGGCAAATGGCATTACTGTTGACACTCGCACCATGACATGCAATGTAGCTGGTACAGCTGTACCACTAGTTAGTCCACATTTGTACATTCCCTGCCTGACTGCGGTGACAGTGGCGGCCACGGTTGCCATTCCGGCTATGTCAGAGAGGGTCATCACAGCTAATCTTGATGTACCCCTCAAAGGGTTTTTACCTAATGGTTACATTGGTGTGTTCGAACCACATTATACCGATCAGTCCTCTACTGGTATGGCATGGACTGTGGCGAGGGTAGAGCACGGTTCTATTTGTGTGAAGGTGGCTAATGTTTCACATAGTGAAGTTATGCTACATGATGGTACACAGGTGGGACATTTTCATGCTATCCTGGCAGGGGGCCAGAGTGAGTTCACCATTATGGATGGTTCTATTGGTAATGTTAATAGACAGATACCTGACAGTCCGGGTGCAACTCCTATTATAGATGACACTGATTCAGACCTGACGCCATTGCAGAAAACACAACTGACGGACACTTTGACTTCTTTTGCTGACGTGTTTAGTCAACACCCACATGACTTTGGTAGAACTGACATGGTCACACACAAAATCATTACGAACTGTCACACCCCAGTCTCTCAGAGAGCCTACCGCACCTCTCCAGTCATGAAGGCTGAAATCCGTCGCCAAGTGGAAGCACTTAAGGCGCAAGATTTGATAGAGGACAGCTCGAGCCCCTGGGCCAGCCCGGTGGTGATGGTGAAAAAGAAAGATGGCTCATATAGATTTTGTGTAGATTTTCGAAAACTGAACTCTGTCACTATTACTGACGCACACCCCCTACCAAGAGTAGATGACAGTTTAGACGCGTTGTCTGGTTCGCAGTACTTTTCTACCATGGACATGTCTAGTGGGTACTGGCAAGTACAAATGGATCCTGCAGACAGACAAAAGACTGCATTTACTACAGGTGATGGCTTGTACCAATTTAAGGTCATGCCCATGGGACTCAAAAACGCACCTCCAACCTTTCAAAGGCTCATGGAGCTGGTTCTGCGAGGTCTACACTGGACAACTTGTGTCATTTACTTGGATGACATCATTTGCATGGGAAAAACATTTGAAGAACATCTAGACAATCTCACAGACATTCTCACTCGCTTCAGACAAGCAGGGTTAAAGTTAAACCCTAAGAAATGTGACTTTTGCAAACCGGCTGTGAAGTACATGGGACACATTGTGTCACGAGAGGGACTGACGGTGGACCCAATTAACAGTGAACGCATTAGTGACTGGCCTGTTCCACGTTCGCCGACAGAGGTACGTGCCTTTTTGGGACTGTGCTCATATTACAGACGTTTTGTGCATCAATATGCCTTCATTGCTCAGCCTCTACATAGACTTACCCAAAAACAAGTTGTGTTTGAATGGACAGATGACTGTAGCACAGCTTTTCAAACACTTAAGAAGGCACTGACTTCTCCTCCAATAATGGCATTTCCAAACTTTGATGAACCATTCATTCTGAGCACAGATGCATCTAATTTGGCAGTTGGTGCAGTACTATCACAGATACAACAGGGACAAGAAAGGGTGGTGGCATTTGCAAGTCATGTACTGTCAAAAACAGAGAGGAAATGGTCTACCTATGACAAAGAACTGTATGCTATTGTGTGGTCAGTCAGACACTTTAGACATTACCTGAGTTGCAATCCTTTCACCATTATTACTGATCATCGTCCTTTGCTTAGTTTAAGGAAAATGGACATTACGCATGACCCTACAGGACGCAGGGGTCGTTGGGCGTTGGAGCTCGATCCGTATCAATGGACAATCACTCACAAAGAGGGTAAGAAACACACAAATGCAGATGCCATGTCACGGATACCATTGGGACAGGACTCTATTGAGATGACAAGTACGACGCTACCTGAAGCTCACTCTTCGCCTAGTGATACAGGACAATCTGTCTCACTGTCTGAGGCGAGGGGTAATGATGAGGGGTCATGCTCGACCCCTGAACATTTAGAGAGGACCGATATGGTACCAAAAGTTTGTTGTGTGGACACTGATAGGACACATGTGAATGTGGGGTTTGACACATTACAACAGACATTATCTGCCCATAACGTGGACATTGTAAATGCACAACTTGCTGATCCTGTTCTCGGGGAAGTGCATAATTGGGTTAAAAACAAGAAACGTCCCTACCTCAGACAGGTAAAAGGTAAAATGCAGAGGAAACTATGGTGGCAGTTTCATAACTTGTTGCTATGTAATAACTTGTTGTGTCGAAAAGGTCAAACACCGCCTGGCAAACCTGAGGTTTATCAAGTGTTAATTCCAGTGGCACTGGTTACAGAGACAATGCAATTTTTTCATGGTAATCCATGTTCTGGTCATTACAGTGCTGAACGAACATTTAAGAAAGCATTGACAGTGTGTTATTGGCCAGGAATGAGATCTGATATTGAGCAGTTCTGTAACTTGTGTAAGACATGTGAAGCTTTTAGGAGGGTTGTACCAAAGCACAGAGCTCCTTTACAATCTATTCAGACTGAAAGACCATTTCAGTTGGTCTGTACGGACATTACCGAACTGCCAGTCACATCTGTGGGAAACAGATATGTGCTTGTGGTACAGGACCATTTCACCAAGTATGTGAATGCATATGCTATGGTTGATCAAAGGGCTGCCACGGTAGCACAGTTACTCTGTGAAAGGTATATCCCTGAACATGGTGTCCCTGAGGAACTGTTGTCGGATCAGGGACGACAATATGAGTCAGAAATTATACAAAACATTTGTCAGAAACTACAGATGACAAAGAAAAGGACCTCCCCATATCACCCAAGAGGGAATGGTATGGTGGAAAGATTTAACAGGACTTTGAAAGAACAGTTGGCTCGACTCATCCAGGACTATGGGGGTGAGTGGGACCACTACCTTCCTGCTGTGGTGCTTTCATTCAACTCTACGCCACACTCGAGCACAGGGTATTCTCCTTACTTCCTTGTGCATGGCAGAGAGCCCAGACTACCGGCTACTGTTCATGTTTCATCGCCAACAGTTTCTGATAGTCCGACTAACTATGGTGCAGAACTAGCTCGACGGATGGACGCTGCTTTTGAGACTGTTTTTCTACATAGTGAAGAACAGAGACAAAAACGGGAATACTACTACAACAAGGACACGAGGTTCAGGCCATACGTTTGTGGTGATCTGGTATGGATGGATGATCCCACCACACAACGACAGAAGCTTGCTCCAAACTGGACTGGACCATATAAGGTTGTATCTGTGGACGACAAAGGGCTCCTTTACAAGCTGGTGGATGTGCAACACCCTCAGGCTGCGACCAAGGTCATCCACTATGATCGGTTGAAACCTTATCGTGGTTCCACAGACACATTAACAATGGAGGGCAATCAATCTGTCCCAATGCCAAACATGAACACGCTGCCGAAGTACACAGCTTTGTCTGGCTCATTGCCCTTGATCTTTGGCCAAACAGCACAGACAGCAGAAACTGCGAGGTCATTGACACTTTCACCAAGGAGACAAACTGAACCAGTCTCCCAGCAGCCGGCGCAAACACCTCTTAGCTTGCCGCCTTCTGAGGGTACAGTTGTCACCAGGTGTGGG
This sequence comes from Garcialebias charrua, assembly GCA_038048925.1. Taxonomy (NCBI): domain Eukaryota; kingdom Metazoa; phylum Chordata; class Actinopteri; order Cyprinodontiformes; family Rivulidae; genus Garcialebias; species Garcialebias charrua. The sequence goes on along the minus strand of JBBPBX010015404.1, from coordinate 19,531 downwards.
CGCATGGTTAGGAAGCCACGACGACTGTTGTCGTGACAAAGTAAAAAAAAAAAAAAAAAACTGTTCTATATGTGGACTTTGTTTATTGTTCTGAGATTGTGTTTTGGGAAGATGATTTATTTTCTCTTATTGTTACTATGGTTACCTTATTTTGAAATGAGGACATTTCATTTAAAGAGGGGGAAGTATGTAAGATGATTTATTTTGATTTATTTTGATGTAAGATGATTTATTTGGGCAGTTACGTATTTAGGTTACTGTGTCTTTAAGAGACTTCTTCTTCGTGGGTTTTTCTTCGGGGTTTTTTGGGTGTGTTTCAGGTTAAGCGGGCGAAAACAACGGCAGACGCGGGCAGCGTTCATGAGGGGATGACGTTGTATTGAAGAGCTGAATAAAGTCCGTGCAGCCAAGCTATTCCCTTTCAGCGTGGTTACTCCTTCTCCACCCCACGACCTTCAGATGTGTTCGTGACACTTCTCCACCTCAAGCGGTGGTGTTACAACAGCTTTAAATCCAAAAAAGATGTGTAAACTGTCTCAATCAGATCTAACCAGCTAAAAAAAGGTTTAACTAAAATAACACACAGCCAGCACAAACAGTCCAGGCTGAACACAGACCAGAACCAGCACTTTGAGTGTTACCGTGTTGGAAGTTAGCATGTTGTTAGCATCTGGAGCGGAGGGTCCGTCGAGCTCAGGTCGGACGGCGTGGATCCGTCGCGGCCGCGGGGGCACGTCCCATGGGACCGACGCGTCGCCCGCACGACTTGGCTCCCGTCCTCCTTCTCCCACTGGGACGGTCTCCGGGGACCGGCGAGACCGTGAGGAGGCCGTTGTCGCGTTAGCGAGATGCTAAGCTAACCACAGCATGCAAGACGGTGTTGCTAAATAATGAAAAAAAAAAAAACAGCTCTAACACACAGACAGTTGTACTCTAACATTGTTTCACAAAATGATTTATGTAGAATATTTTGTTTACCGGCCAAAAGCACGACGTCTTCTGAGCAGATCCGAGAGAGCGATGGAGCTGCTGTGAGCTTCTCCGATGAGATAAATCCTTCACGTTTACTTTTTTTTGGATTAAGTGAAACCTGCGCGTTGCCCAAACGTCTACCCGACTGGAACACCCACTGACCCAACACGAAGTAACCATTGCAATTAATTAGAAATTAACACAAAAAAAACGTGAAAAATGAACATCCATTAGACCGCGCTGTCCGCTGCGCTGCCTCTCGAAATGAGGGTCCACCCGGAAGTTACACGGATGTGACGTCACATGGAACTATGTATAGACAGTGTGATCGTTTCAAAGCAGCTTTCAGTTCCAAGCTCATTCAAACATTAAAACACTGCTGCAGCAGTAAATATTTAAAAAGAATTGTACCACCCACCATACTGGGTCCGTGTGTCTTTTGGTCATTGGATTTTGGTTTTCAAAATAAATAATGAAAATCGAAAAACAGATGGTTTTTCGTTTTTCCGATTTTAAAACGAAAATGAAAATCGAAAAACGGATGTTTTTTTGTTTTTCTGTTTTTAAAACGAAATTAGAAAAACGGCAATTGCAAAAATATAAAAAGGGAACGTTTTGGTTTTTGCTCAAACCAAAGACAAGCTTTTATTTTGTTGATATTGAACGGGATCTTAAGGCGGAACCAGAAGTGACGTATATATAATGTCTATGCATACGTCTGTCTTATAGAGGAAATCAACGCATTTAATTGAGAGCTGATGATCTAACCATCAACAAGATTTATTTCATATTCCAAGTAAGTAATTAAATCAATACATTTGATAATATTCCGTGTATGTTTAACAATAATTGGCCGTAGGTTAATGCTAACGGTAGCCTAATGCTTAACTAAGGTCTTAGTTTACTCATGGATTTAACATTTGTTTTTAATTTTGTTTTGAATCCTTACAGACCACAGGGTAAATATGACATCAGAAATTTTACATTTGAAGTAATAAAAAATAAGTGTGTTATGGGCAAACCACACCACGTCTTATAACAAATCAATTTACTATTTACCATTTAGATACTATTTTTTTTCTTTCTTTCAGGTGCACGTGCAGACTCTGTTTTATTGACAGCTGATGACAACAGAGGTGTGTTGCCTGATGGAGGGGCTTTAGATACTTTTGAACTGAGAGGCAGAAGCCAAGAGGTAGCTACATTTTAATTAAAGGAGCTGTATGTAACTTTTCTAACAATATATTTTTAACATATTTCTTCACTCTGTCACTATCTCCTGACATACTGATTTTAGACAAGTAATCTCTGAAAAAAACTATTGTCCCCTTGCTTCTCTAAAAGCATTTCTAAAAAGCCACAGTGACCCGCCGTTAACCAGCCAATAAAAACAGAGTTTGTAACCAGCCAATAAAAACAGAGCTTGAATTTGAATCAGCCAATAAAAACAGAGCTTGAATTTGAATTTCAGCAGAGCAAGGGGTAACAGCCATATATGGCTCTGAGGGGGAGGGACCAGAAACGTGTCTCTGTTCAAAATTTTCCTAAGTTCCAGCGTGTTCCAGAAATTACATACTGAACCTTTAAAACAGAAACTGGAGATCACATTATTTTTCAATGATGAAAACTGAGTTTGACTTGAATGTTTGTTTTATTTTAAAAAGGTACTGCTTTCTGGAAGCAGCACACAAGAAAAACATACATGTATGCTGTTGTGCTTTTAAATTATTACATGAATCCTACCACTGTGTAATGTAGCAATTAGTCCTCACCTTAGGTTTAAGAATAGGCTAAATTAGCTTTTTCTCATGTTGATTGTTCAAGCACCCCTAAATATAACACAAACATTGTTCTGTCAGATGCCTTCTTGTAGTGAATTTAATTTCTTTTTTTTTCTAGGCCAAGGAATACCCAATCAGCTGCCAAAATTGCAGAAAGCCTGTTACCCTGTACAACTGATGCACATCACCTTTGGGATCTTCACTGCGAACAGAGTTAACCTTTGGTGTGGATCCATTTCATAATGAAGAAGACAGAAGCCTGGCAGAGGTGGAGTTTGGGGCTGCTTACCCAGTCAATAATGACTACAGTATTTCAGTGAAGCACTTTTCTGCCTGCTCCATGTGACAGAGACATGTATGAAATGTTTAAGGTGTGAAAATTTAATAAATTATTCACATGTTCAAAATAAGTGGTGATTGTGAATTAATCTAAAATGATAATTTACAGTACTGTATATCAAAACAATTAAGAGAGAAATTCAGTTTCAGTGCAAAACAACAATCTTTTATTGTAAAATGTCTATTACAAAAAACTTTTGAACATTATTTATAAACGTAAGACCATTTTTTTTCTCAATGTCAAAAACAATATTGTGATGAAAAATAAATAAAGCAAAAATAAAGAAAACGTGTTTGGGTGTAGGAAGTTGGTTAGAACACAACTGATTGTATGTGGTATTCAAAATCCTCCGCACGACACTTTGGACAGTATGGCTGTCCTGCCACTGTTGCAGGCAAGACTGGCAACCAAGAAGAGTTCTACAGCGCTCTGCAAACACTGGCTCATTCATAGGGTCTGTATTTAACATAAAAATTGGTAACATGTTAGTATAATTGCAACCTTGCACAATATTTTTTTAACAAGTTTTACATTTATTTGCTTGGTATACACAATACTTATCAATATAAACTATATAATATTCTGCATAGCAACCTAAAATCAATAAAATGACCTTTACATATGATGCCAGCAAAAGCAGCTCTCACAGCTGCAGCTTGATCCTCATTAAGTCACAGTGCTGTGTGCTGATTGACCTGCACACACTGAACAAGGTCTTTCAGGATTTTTGAGATATCCTGCAGACCCTGGGATGCAAGAACGGCCTCAGTTTGGTCCAATACACTTGGCAGTCCAGTGTCCTCTTGTCGACTGAAAACATATTGTTTCAGTACAGCAAAACAGTGAAACATCTGAAACACTTCATGACTTAAAGGCCCACTGACATCATCTTACAAATTTGCATAAAATGATAGAAGATGTACATCTTGTATCATTCAATTATGTTCGTTTTTGCAAACAAAATGATAAATTAATGAAAATTCATTTGAAAGTGAGTTTAAAATGAAAAACAGCGTTTCTCTTTGAAAAGTCCGACTACAAGCGAACGCAACATTTGTGACGTAGGAGAAAGAACGTCTTTAGAACGCCCCATATAAATATTCATGGCGAAAAAGAAATAAAACAACAAAATTATCAATCTAAGTTCAGATTTGAGCTATTTGTCTTCAGTTTTGGAAGCAGGAAGTTAGATGAGCAGAAACAGCAGGTTCTAATTTAGGTCTGCACCGGATGTATTTGACTCTTACCTGTTCAGGAAGCAGGGAGCTCAGTCCGAGGGGGGGCAGCTTTATTTATTCCATTTTTGATGAAGGTCTTACATCTTTTGGGAAAGTGAAAAGGCTCACTTGTTCACTGATGATATTAGAACACCCAAATGCAACACACCGAACCAGCATTTTTCAAGTTATACAAAAAAAAGGTGTTCTGGCAGAGAATGAATGTGCGTTAATGACAGCCGCAGACTGAAGGTCCTGCTTCCTACGTCACTAATGTTGCGTTCGCTTTTAGTTGGACTTTTCACAGAGAAACACTGTTTTTCATTTTAAACTCACTTTCAAAGGAATTTTCATTAATTTATCATTTTTTTTGCAAAAACTAACATAATTGAATGATACAAGATATATATCTTCTATCATTTTATGCAAATTTGTAAGATGATGTCAGTGGACCTTTAAGCTTAAACTATGAACTTTTTCTCCTTCTTTTAATCCCTCTGAGCCTTTGGAGTTGTCCCTCTGGCACAGCATATGTTTTTCTTGCGTGCTGCTTCCAGAAAGCAGTACCTTTTTAAAATAAAACACATTCAAGTCAAACTCAGCTTTCAGCATTGAAAAATAATGTGATCTCCAGTTTCTGTTTTAATTCAAATGTTACCTCTTGGCTACTGCCTCTTAGTTCAAAAGTGTCTAAAGCCCCTCCATCAGGCGACACACCTCTGTTGTCATCAGCTGTCAATAAAACATGGTCTGCACACACCTGAAAGAAAGAAAGAAAGAAAGAAAGAAAGAAAGAAAGAAAGAAAGAAAGAAAGAAAGAAAGAAAGAAAGAAAGAAAGAAAGAAAGAAAGAAAGAAAGAAAGAAAGAAAGAAAGAAAGAAAGAAAGAAAAAAAAGAGTATCTAAATGGTAAATAATAAATTAATGTGTTATAAGACATGGGAAATGCACTCCCAGCTCGTCATGGCTCGGCACAAACATTTACAAACTCATTCTGGTCGACTTCCTGACCGCTGCCATGTTTCATTCTGTTCTGTCTTCTAGCAACTACATGTTGGAGCTATTGGAGAAGAGTTTTAATAAAAAAGTTTTTTTGTGTGGAGACTTTAACATTGATATGGGAAATAAAACAGATTCAAATAACATCAGTACATTTATAAATTCAATGTACAGTTTAAATATGTATCCGTTGATATCCAAGCCAACAAGAATTACAACTCATAGTGCCACAATAATTGATAATATTTTCACAAATATAACAAACGGAGAGGTGATAGGTGGTATTTTAACGACCGACTTAAGTGATCATTTACCAGTTTTCACAATCTATAAAAATGATCAAAGTATCACAGAAGCAGTTAAAACAAAGAAAAAGATCATAAACACATCAAAAAAAGTTTTGGAAAAATTAAAAGAGGATCTAGATAAACAAGACTGGAATGAAGTGTATGTTGACGATGTGAACAGATCATATGATGAGTTTATGAATATCTTGGAAACTCTGTATGAAAAAAATTGTGTACAAACAAATTATACAAAGAGAAATATCGTTGACCAACCATGGATGACAAAAGGGTTGAGAAATGCTTGTAAAAAAAAGAATTATTTGTATTCATGTTTCTTGAAATTGCGAAGTCAGAACGCTGAAGAAAAATATAAAAAGTATAAAAATAAATTAGTAGGGATTATAAGGAAACATAAGAAAGAATATTATAGTAAATTATTAGATAAAAGTAATGGTGATATGAAAGCAACATGGCGAGTAATGAATAGTGTTATGAAGAATCATAAAGCAAAAACTAGTATTTCAAAATATTTTGTAAAAGAAAAAGATGAAGTTTATGATGAAAATGAAATTGTCAATGGATTTAATCAATATTTTGTGAATGTTGGATCAAGCCTTGCAGCTAAAATACCAAAAGTAGATAATAATGTGAGCCATTCAATTACAGGCTGTGCAAACAGTATTTTTCTAAATGGAACTAACAAAGAGGAAATAATGAATGTAGTAAAAAATCTTACAGACAAGAGATCAAAGGACTGGGTGGACATGGATATGATGTTTGTAAAGGACATAATGAGCCATGTTATTGAGCCGTTTACATATATATGTAATTTATCATTTTCAACAGGAATATTTCCAGATAATATGAAAGTAGCTAAGGTCGTTCCTCTTTTTAAAAATGGTGATAAATGTGTGTTCAACAATTATAGACCTATATCCTTGTTACCACAGTTTTCAAAAATTCTTGAAAAACTATTTGTAAACAGACTAGATCAATTTATAGATAAACAAAATATTCTAAGCAACAGTCAGTATGGGTTTAGAGCAAAAAACTCTACATCAATGGCTCTCATGGAATTAATGGAACAAATAACTACTGCTGTCGATCAAAAACAATATTGTGTCAGTATTTTTGTTGATTTAAAAAAAGCATTCGATACTATTGATCACACCATTCTCCTTGAAAAACTGAACAAATATGGTATTAGAGGACCAGCATTACAGTGGGTATCTAGCTATTTGAAAGATAGGAAACAATTTGTACAAATAAATGATGTAAGATCTGACCTCTGTAATATCACATGTGGAGTTCCCCAGGGCTCTGTGCTTGGACCAAAGCTATTTATTTTATATGTGAATGACTTGGTAAATGTGTCAGGACTCCTTAAATGTATACGTTTTTGCTGATGATACCACATTTTTCTGTTTAGGTGAAGATATAGAACAAATGTTGGAATTGATAAGGACAGAATTTGTCAAAAATTATCATTTTAACCAACACTCCTAGATGGGACCACATCACACCTGTTTTATTCTCTCTACATTGGCTTCCTGTCCGTTTTAGGATAGATTTTAAACTTTTATTATTTGTTTTTAAAGCTCTGCATGGCCTCGCTCCTACTTATATAACAGAGTTGTTAAGTTTCCCCGCCCGCTCCAGGTCCCTGAGGTCAGATAGCCAACTCCTGCTCTCTGTTCCACGGACAAAATATAAACGTTGGGGTGACCGTGCCTTTTCTGCGGCCGCACCTCGACTCTGGAATACACTCCCACTTGAGCTACGCCAGATTACTGAACTTGGCCCTTTTAAATCAAAGCTTAAGACTTTTTTATTCAAACTGGCTTTTAGTAATTAAATATGTGGTGACATTTCTGGTTTTATTTTTGCTTTTATGTTGTGTTTTTCTTGATTTTTAATCTGTCTTTTTAAGTACTGCACTGTTTTTTGTTAAGCACTTTGGTCACCACCACCGTGGTTGTGTAAAGTGCTATATAAATGAATAAAATGAAATGAAAATACAAACTTGGTTTAAAATCAATAAATTATCATTAAATCTAGAAAAAACTAATTACATGATATTCAGTAATAAAAAGAAAACTGTTGATGTTCCACTCAAAATTGAGGGTGTTGAGATTTGTAGAGTGAGTGAGGTGAAGTTTTTGGGTGTTATCATTGATGACAAACTGACATGGAAACAACACATAAATTCTGTAAGAATAAAAATAGCTAAATCGATTGCAGTACTGTACAAGGTCAGAGACCTATTGAATGATAAAGCTCTGTATTTGTTGTATAACACAATCATTGTTCCACACTTAATCTATTGTATTGATGTTTGGGGGAAAGCGTGTAAAACAATCACAAAGCCTATTTTTGTATTACAGAAAAGAGCTGTAAGAATTATCACTAGAAAACATTACTGTCATCCATCCAGTACATTATTTTATCAACTGAAATTATTGAAGTTCCATGATTTGGTTGATTATAATATTTTATCAATTATGTATAGGGCTCAGAATAATGAATTACCTTTAAATGTCCAAATGAATTTTGTTAAAAGACAAAGTTGTTATAATCTTAAGGGGACAGAGATGTTTGTAAAACCACAATTCAGAACTAGTTTGAAGGGACGTTCTACCTCAATCCAGGGAATTAGATTATGGAATGGCTTGGAGAATGTAGTTAAAAATGCCAAGTCACTGTTTACATTTAAGAAAATGATCAAAAGGAATTTGTTGAAAAAATATATATGAATTAGCGTAATGTGTATTGTATCAATTATTAGTTATGTATTAGTATTAGTATTAGAAAATTAGAAAGAGTTAGTCATTTTGTACTGATGGTGAAAGATTATTATTGTTTAATCTGATTGTTTGAAAAAAGGGGCAGATATAATAAGATTTACTCTTCTTTCTGCTACCTTTCATTTTTTTTACATTGTGTACGTATCATTAATGGGATTGTCTTGTATTGTGTTTCTTTTGTAAAAAAAATGAACAAATTTAATAAACAAACATGTATACAGAATGGACGGTTAAAGCTGTATCGTAGCTTACTTTAATCTTTATTGAAGCAGACTTACATGACAAGTGCATTTCCCTCAGCCCCTCCTCAGCCTGTGTCACACCCAAATATATCCCCCTGGGAACACAGGCATAGTTGCCAAGTCCGCTTATTATACGCGACTTTGGGCTTACTATTTTCCGAAGTCACGCATAATTTCTGTGGGTCGCTTGTTGTGGTTTCTTGGGCTTGTGACGGTTGTAACGTCGCTTGTTTGGGCTTGTTATTCTTTGTTCTTTATTCTTTGTCTAGAGTGACAAAACCACGCTAAAATGAGCTCCAATAAGTGGGGGAAATATGGGAAAAAAATAATAAAAAATGGGAGAAAGAGCGCACACTTAAAGCATGATTCAGGATAGAGATTAAAGAAAGTTTTTTGTTGACTTAGCTTACTATGAGTTTGCTGTTTAATTTTAATTTAATTTTTTTAATTTGTACGCATCCTTTATGATTGTCTGTTGTTGTCGTTGTCCATTGTTGTCATCACTCTTCGTTTAAAATTCAGGTCTCTCTGTTAAATGAGTCCCAGAAGCTTAATGGGATTAATTTGTATAAAAATGCTAAATTTATTTTTATTTTTTAGAGTGGATATGTTCTTCAAAGTGTTTAGCATACTTTTACTGTTTATATGTAATGCCATAATAAATCTATGTTTATACTATATATGTTTTTGGGCTTGTTTTCAAAGAGTGGTCGCTTGTTTCTGTCGCGAGATCTGGCAACACTGAACACAGGTTGAACTAACAATCCACTTGTTACAGTGTGGTGCCCATAACACACTTATTTTTTTTTTACTTCAAATGTAAAATTTCTGATGTCGTATTCGCCCTGTGTTATCCCAAATTCCACAACACTTTATGCACCGAGCCAAGGATTCAAAACATAAAATTAAAAGCGAAGCATTACCGTTAGCATTAGCCTACGGCCAATTATTGTTAAACATACACGGAAGATTATAAAATGTATTGACTTAATTACTTACTTGGAATATGAAATAAATCTTGTTGACGGTTAGATGATCAGCTCTCAATTAAATGCGTTGATTCCCTCTAAAGAAGACAAACGTATCCATTTTACAATAAAAGGTCTTCATTTCCGGTTCCGCTTTAAGGTCCCGTTCAATAACAACAAAATAAAAGCTTGTCTTTGGTATTAAGCAAAAACCAAAACACCCTTTTTTTATTTTTGCAATTTCCGTATTTCTAATTTCGTTTTAAAAACGGAAAAACAAAAAAACATCCGTTTTTCGATTTTCATTATTTGTTTTTGAAACGAAAAAACAACAAAACATCCGATTTTCGATTTTCGATTTTGTTTTGAAAACCAAAATCCATTGACCAAAAGACACACGGACCATACTGTCCTGTAGCTGGATGACTAAATGACTGAAAAGTGAGCATGCAAACAAAAGAATGGAGTGTTTGTGTTTCCAAACACTGAATTAGAGTAAACCTTTTGAGGTGGTGGTGTTCGGACCCGAGGCCAAAAGGGATTTAATAGTTCAGTCCCTTTCTCTTCTTGGTTTTGACTGCACTCATGAAGCCAGGAATTTGGGGGTGACCTTTGATTCTGACCTCAGTAAAAAAATAAAAAAAAATAAAAAAAATTAAGAACATCGCTAAAACAGCATTTTTTCAAAATTAGGAATATTGCCAAAATCAGAGCATTTATCTATTTAACCGATGCAGAAACTCTTATCCATGCCTTTGTCTCCTTCCATCTTGATTATTGTAACTCTTTATTTTCTGGTCTGCCCCTAATCGTCTTCAACTAAAACACTGCAGCTAGAGTTCTCACAAGGTCCCATAAATATCAGCTCATCACTCCCGTTCTGTCCTCATTGCACTGGCTCCATGTGCTTTTTAGAATTGACTTCAAAATGTTATTCTTTGTTTCTAAATCCCTGAATGGTCTTGTGCCATCACATCTCTCTGAGCTTCTCACTCCTTATATCCCTTCTTGCAACCTCAGATCCATCTGTTACTTTCCACTCCCAGAGCTCGACAGGTCACAGGAGGAGGTGTAATGGTCAGGGCTCCTAATCTGTGGAATGCTCTGCCTTTAAATCTTAGACAGGCCTCTCCATTGACTTCTTTCAAATCATTAAAGTTTACTTGTATAATAAGGTAATATATATAATAAGGCCCCTCCCTGGGCTCCCACCTTACCATGGTGGAGGGGTTTGAGTGTCCCAATGATCCTAGGAGCTATGCTGTCAGGGGTTTCATGCCCCTAGTAGGGTCACCCAAGGCGGACAGGTCCTAGGTGAGGGACCAGACAAAAGCCGTTTTCGCATTGGCCAGCCCTCAATGGCCCGGGCCGCCCCCGGTTTGCCCATAGCCCGAACTGGCCCGCCCGCGTTCATTACGCATTATGTAGAGAGCAAGCCTTGAAGTGGGTGGGGTGTTCACTTGACGTGGGTGGAGTGTTCTTTTAAGAGCGGACACGCCGCTAAAAAATGTTTGTTAGCTGAATATGTATATTAGTGTTTCTGAGCTAAATTTTTGTTAATGACTGATTACAATTCAGCTTATGTTAGGACGTAAATAACACGAAGCGCGCACCCATAGCCTACAGAGCATTTCCGCCTTTCTATAAAGTTCTATAAAATATAATTAATATTCTCTAACTCTTGCGCGTAGCCAGGGTTTTAAAATATAACTGATAATCTCTAAATCCTGCGCATGCCAGATTTTTACAGGCGGCAAATCCTTCATAGGAAAGGTTGACTCCAAAAACACTAATAAGCCGCCGTGGCGTAAAGGGATAAGAACTTGGCTTTAAGCACACGTTTTATCTTGACCCGTAGGCTACGAGTTCGAGTCTCAGCTGGGTCAAGTTATTTTATGTTTGTCTTTTATTGGAGAAAATAAAAAGAAGTACATGTAGTTACTAAAAAGAAGTAGTAACTACTTCTTTTTATTTTCTCCAATAAAAGACAAACATAAAATAACTTGACCCAGCTGAGATTCGAACTCGTAGCCTACGGGTCAAGATAAAACGTGTGCTTAAAGCTAAGTGCTTATCCCTTTACGCCACGGCGGCTTATTAGTTTTTTTGGAGTCAACCTTTCCTACGAAAGATTTGCCACCTGTAAAATTCTGGCACGCGCAGGATTTAGAGATTATCAGTTATATTTTAAAACCCTGGCTACGCGCAAGAGTTAGAGAATATTAGTTATATTTTATAGAACTTTATAGAAAGGCGGAAATGCTCTGTAGGCTATGGGTGCGCGCTTCGTGTTATTTACGTCCTAACATAAGCTGAATTGTAATCAGTCATTAACAAAAATTTAACTCAGAAACACTAATTCAGCTAACAATTATTTTAGGGGTTTCTGTAGTTAAATATTAATGAAATCAGCTCGCGCTGAGGTTGTTGTTTGAATGAGTCCCGCCCCTGCTGCAAACAACGAATCAAATGTGAGCAGTACATGACGTCAAACTGGGTCCGTGGGGCCGGCCCAATCAGAACCACGGTGGAGATGGTTCCAAAACAAGGGCGGATCCCGGGCGGAAAAGGAAAATGCGAACACGCCGAACCCGGGTTAGAAGCAAGGTGGAGCCGGGGAGAGCCGGGGAGGGCTGGCCAATGCGAAAACGGCTAAAGTGCAGCCCAAAGACCCCTTATGATGAGTAAAATAAATGAACAAAATGTTCCCTCGCCCCAACGCGGGTCACCGGGGCCCCACTCTGGAGCCAGGCCCGGAGGTGGGGCACGTTGGCGAGCGCCTGGTGGCCGGGCTTTCACCCATGGAGCTCGGCCGGGCACAGCCCGAAGAGGAGACGTGGGTCCCCCTTCCCATGGGCTCACCACCTATGGGAGGGGCCAAAGGGGTCGGGTGCAATGTGGGATGGGTGGTGGCCGAGGGCGGGGACCCTGGCGGTCTGATCCTCGGCTACAGAAGCTGGCCATTGGGACATGGAATGTCACCTCTCTGGTGGGGAAGGAGCCTGAGCTAGTGTGTGAGGTTGAGAGGTTCCGGCTAGAAATAGTCTGACTCACCTCAACGCATGGCTCTGGCTCTGGAACCAGTTTCCTTGAGAGGGGTTGGACACTCTTCCACTCTGGAGTTGCCCCTGGTGAGAGGCGCCGAGCAGGAGTGGGCATACTTGTTGCCCCCCATCTTGGTGCCTGTACGTTGGGGTTCACCCCGGTGAACGAGAGGGTAGCCTCCCTTCGCCTACGTGTGGGGGGACGGGCTCTGACTGTTGTTTGTGCCTATGCGCCAAACGGCAGCTCAGATTACCCACCCTTTTTGGAGTCCTTGGAGGGGGTATTGGAGAGTGCGCCTCCTGGGGACTCCCTTGTTCTACTGGGGGACTTCAACGCTCACGTGGGCAATGACAGTGAGACCTGGAGGGGTGTGGTTGGGAGGAACGGCCCCCCTGATCTGAACCCGAGTGGTGTTCTGTTATTGGACTTCTGTGCTCGTCATGGATTGTCCATAACGAACACCATGTTCAGGCATAAGGGTGTACATATGTGCTCTTGGCACCAGGACACCCTAGGTCGCAGTTCGATGATCGACTTTGTTGTCGTCTCATCTGATCTGCGGCCGCATGTCCTGGACACTCGGGTGAAGAGAGGGGCGGAGCTGTCAACTGACCACTACCTGGTGGTGAGTTGGCTCCGATGGTGGGGGAGGATGCCGGTCAGACCTGGCAGACCCAAACGTATTGTGAGGGTCTGCTGGGAACGTCTGGCAGAGTCTCCCGTAAGACGGAGCTTTAACTCCCACCTCCGGGAGAGCTTTGAACACGTTCAGAGGGAGGCGGGGGACATTGAGCCCGAGTGGGCCATGTTCTGCGCCTCTATTGTCGAGGAAGCTTATCAGAGTTGTTGCCGCAAGGTTGTTGGTGCCTGTCTTGGTGGAAACCCTTTAACCCGGTGGTGGACACCGGCGGTGAGGGATGCTGTCATGCTGAAGAAAAAAATGTCAAAGTCAAAGTCAACTTTATTGTCAGAACTGCAATATGTACAGGACATACACAGGATTGAAATTGCGTTTCTCTCAGTCCCTCGGTGCAACAGTAACCATCTAAACACTAAACACTAAAACATTTAATAAACATAAGCATAAAATAGTAAAAGTGTAACACTGTCCTGAGTTTTTTCGTAGTAGTATAAAAGTATGAAAATTGAAGAAGGAGTCCTATTGGACCTTTTTGGCCTGTGGGACCCCGGAAGCAGCAGATAGGTACCGACAGTCCAAGCGGCATGGGGCTCGGGTGGTTGCTGAGGCAAAAACTCGGGCATGGGAGGAGTTCGGAGAGGCCATGGAGAATGACTTCCGTACGGCTTCGAGGCGATTCTGGTCCACCATCCAGCGTCTCAGGGGGGGAAAGCGGTACGCGACCAACACCATTTATGGTGGGGATGGCGTGCTGTTGACCTCAACTCGGGATGTTGTGAGTCGGTGGGCGGAATACTTCGAAGACCTCCTCAATCCTACTGGCACGTCTTCCACTGAGGAAGCGGAGCCTGGGGACTTTGGGTCGGGCTCTCCAATCTCTGGTGCTGAGGTCACCGAGGTGGTTAAAAAGCTCCGTGGTGGCAGGGCTCCGGGGGTGGATGAGATTCGCCCTGAGTTCCTTAGGGCTCTGGATGTTGTGGGGTTGTGTTGGCTTACGCGACTCTGCAATATCGCGTGGACATCGGGGGCAGTTCCCTTGGATTGGCAGACTGGGGTGGTGGTTCCCCTATTCAAAAAGGGGGACCGTAGGGTGTGTTCCAACTATAGGGGGATCACACTCTTAAGCCTCCCTGGTAAGGTCTATTCAGGGGTTCTGGAGAGGAGGGTCCGTCGGATAGTCGAACCTCGGATTCAGGAGGAGCAGTGTGGTTTTCGTGCTGGTCGTGGAACACTGGACCAGCTCTACACCCTCAGCAGGGTCCTGGAGGGTGCGTGGGAGTTTGCCCAACCAGTTTACATGTGCTTTGTGGACTTGGAGAAGGCATTCGACCGCGTCCCTCGGGGGGTTCTGTGGGGGGTACTCCGGGAGTATGGGGTACCAGGCCCTTTGATATGGGCTGTTAGGTCCCTGTACGACCGGTGTCAGAGCTTGGTCCGCATCGCTGGCAGTAAGTCAGGCTCGTTTCCGGTGAGAGTTGGACTCCGCCAAGGTTGCCCTTTGTCACCGATTCTGTTCATAACTTTTATGGACAGAATTTCTAGGCGCAGCCAAGGTGTTGAGAGGATCCGTTTTGGTGGCCTTAGAATCGCTTCTCTGTTTTTTGCAGATGATGTGGTCCTATTGGCTTCATCAGATCGTGATCTACAGCTTTCGCTGGAGCGGTTTGCAGCTGAATGTGATGCGGCCGGGATGAGGATCAGTTCCTCCAAATCCGAGGCCATGGTCTTGAGCCGGAAAAGGGTAGCATGCCCTCTCCGGGTCGGGGAGGAGGTCCTGCCCCAAGTGGAGGAGTTTAAGTATCTCGGGGTCTTGTTCACGAATGAGGGAAAACTGGAGCGTGAGATCGATAGGCGGATAGGTGCAGCGTCCGCAGTGAAGCGGGCGCTGTACCGGTCTGTCGTGGTGAAGAGAGAGCTGAGTCAAAAGGCAAAGCTCTCAATTTACCGATCGATCTACGTTCCCACCCTCATCTATGGTCATGAGCTCTGGGTTATGACCGAAAGAACGAGATCTCGGATACAAGCGGCTGAAATGAGTTTTCTCCGCAGGGTGTCTGGACTCTCCCTTAGAGATAGGGTGAGAAGCTCAGTCATCCGGGAGGGACTCGGAGTAGAGCCGCTGCTTCTCCACATCGAGAGGAGCCAGTTGAGGTGGCTCGGGCATCTGGTTAGGATGCCTCCTGGACGCCTCCCTGGTGAGGTGTTCCGGGCATGTCCCACCGGGAGGAGACCCAGAGGAAGACCCAGGATACGCTGGAGGGACTATGTTTCTCGGCTGGCCTGGGAACGCCTTGGGATTCCCCCAGAGGAGCTGCTCCAAGTGGCTGGGGAGAGGGAAGTCTGGGCCTCCCTACTTAGGCTGCTACCCCCGCGACCCGACCCCGGATAAGCAGAAGAAAATGGATGGATGGATGGATGGAGACAAAAATGGCTACATCTTAGCTAGTTTTACAGATGTTGAGACAAAAATGGATACATCTTAGCTAGTTTTACAGATGTTGAGACAAAAATGGCTACATCTTAGCTAGTTTTACAGATGTTGAGACAAAAATGGCTACATCTTAGCTAGTTTTACAGATGTTGAGACAAACATGGCTACATCTTATCTAGTTTTACAGATGTTGAGACAAAAATGGCTACATCTTAGCTAGTTTTACAGATGTTGAGACAAAAATGGCTACATCTTAGCTAGTTTTACAGATGTTGAGACAAAAATGGCTACATCTTAGCTAGTTTTACAGATGTTGAGACAAAAATGGCTACATCTTAGCTAGTTTTACAGATGTTGAGACAAAATGGCTACATCTTAGCTAGTTTTACAGATGTTGAGACAAAAATGGCTACATCTTAGCTAGTTTTACAGATGTTGAGACAAAAATGGCTACATCTTAGCTAGTTTTACAGATGTTGAGACAAAAATGGCTACATCTTAGCTAGTTTTACAGATGTTGAGACAAACATGGCTACATCTTATCTAGTTTTACAGATGTTGAGACAAAAATGGCTACATCTTAGCTAGTTTTACAGATGTTGAGACAAAAATGGCTACATCTTAGCTAGTTTTACAGATGTTGAGACAAAAATGGCTACATCTTAGCTAGTTTTACAGATGTTGAGACAAAAATGGCTACATCTTAGCTAGTTTTACAGATGTTGAGACAAAATGGCTACATCTTAGCTAGTTTTACAGATGTTGAGACAAAAATGGCTACATCTTAGCTAGTTTTACAGATGTTGAGACAAAAATGGCTACATCTTAGCTAGTTTTACAGATGTTGAGACAAAAATGGCTACATCTTAGCTAGTTTTACAGATGTTGAGACAAAAATGGCTACATCTTAGCTAGTTTTACAGATGTTGAGACAAAAATGGCTACATCTTAGCTAGTTTTACAGATGTTGAGACAAAAATGGCTACATCTTAGCTAGTTTTACAGATGTTGAGACAAAAATGGCTACATCTTAGCTAGTTTTACAGATGTTGAGACAAAAATGGCTACATCTTAGCTAGTTTTACAGATGTTGAGACAAAAATGGCTACATCTTAGCTAGTTTTACAGATGTTGAGACAAAAATGGCTACATCTTAGCTAGTTTTACAGATGTTGAGACAAAAATGGCTACATCTTAGCTAGTTTTACAGATGTTGAGACAAAAATGGCTACATCTTAGCTAGTTTTACAGATGTTGAGACAAAAATGGCTACATCTTAGCTAGTTTTACAGATGTTGAGACAAAAATGGCTACATCTTAGCTAGTTTTACAGATGTTGAGACAAAAATGGCTACATCTTAGCTAGTTTTACAGATGTTGAGACAAAAATGGCTACATCTTAGCTAGTTTTACAGATGTTGAGACAAAAATGGCTACATCTTAGCTAGTTTTACAGATGTTGAGACAAAAATGGCTACATCTTAGCTAGTTTTACAGATGTTGAGACAAAAATGGCTACATCTTAGCTAGTTTTACAGATGTTGAGACAAAAATGGCTACATCTTAGCTAGTTTTACAGATGTTGAGACAAAAATGGCTACATCTTAGCTAGTTTTACAGATGTTGAGACAAAAATGGCTACATCTTAGCTAGTTTTACAGATGTTGAGACAAAAATGGCTACATCTTAGCTAGTTTTACAGATGTTGAGACAAAAATGGCTACATCTTAGCTAGTTTTACAGATGTTGAGACAGAGTTTGGTGTGGACTTAGCTGGAAGACACCTCTGTCTCTTCTAAGATGATCTTGGTTTAGAACTGGATGGCGGAGGGTGACATGCATTCCTCTGAGGAGTGATAGACCTTTACCTTTTTACTGAGAAGGGCAGAAGCAGATTATCTTTGCCCAAGATTAGCTTCTTATGCACATGTTTATTGGCCCACGTGCACAAGATCAGTGCACGACAACAAACAACAAGTGTGTTTTCTGCTGCGGGTTCAGAAACTGCCGCAGCTTCAGCTCAACAACAGACCTGTTGCATCTCGTCTCTTTGATTCATAATGAAAACAAAGCCAAGGGCGTGTTCTCCTGGAGATCTCATTCTAGATTATTTCAGGTTTGGAGTCTTGTCATGACTCACAACTCAGAAAAAGTACCGGGAAGAGAATCAGTGACTTATCTGAGGCCAGTTATTTTCACAAAGTGGATTAAAAACCAGCGCTAATGCACAACTCAACCAATAGAAGAGATTTACCGGTACAGTATATCTCCATAAACTCTCAAGGTTTGACCAAAACATCTACAAACCCATCGTTTTTCAGCAGAAGATAATCTTAGTCATTGGCATCAAAGGGCACCAGATGATTTATATTATTTATTATTTTAAGCAATTTTAGGCCTTTAATTCCCTCGGATTTATTCAATTCAGTTTATTTATAAAGCAAAAAGACGCAACAGAAGTCATCTCAGGGCACTGAACTCTGAGACGACAGGAAGTAGAAACAGACGCAGAATGGCAGATCTGAGACAAGCAGGTCCCTCTCTGGGAGGAAAGACAAAAAACAAACACGTTAGAAATAATTACAAATACTGTACAAATTATTCATTTGTATTCATTAGTAACTACTGTATTCATTTGAGGAAACAAGGTCAATTTGTCCTCCAGCAGTCTACAGCAGCATAGGATAAGGGACAGCTCAGGAAACCCAAGCTGACCCTAGTATAGATTTATCATGAAGGAAATACTTCATGTTGGCAGCACGGTGGCTCAGTGGTTAGCAGTGTTGCCTCAAAGCAAGAAGGTCCTGGGTTCAATCCCCTGAGGTCTTTCTGTGTGGAGTTTGCATGTTCTTCTCATGCTTGCATGGGTTTTCTTGGTTTCCTCCCACAGACCAAAATCATGCATATTAGGCTGCCTTTAGGCCCAGGCCACCCTGAGAAGAGATCTGTGATCTCACTGGGATTTGTCTGGTTTAATAAAGGTTTAATAAAGGTTAAATAAAGGTTTAATAAAGGTTTAATAAAGGTTAAATAAAAGTTTAATAAAGGTTTAATAAAGGTTAAATAAAGGTTATATAAAGGTTAAATAAAGGTTAAATAAAGGTTTAATAAAAGTTAAATAAAGGTTAAATAAAGGTTAAATAAAGGTTAAATAAAAGTTAAATAAAGGTTAAATAAAGGTTAAATAAAGGTTAAATAAAGGTTAAATAAAGGTTAAATAAAGGTTAAATAAAGGTTAAATAAAGGTTAAATAAAGGTTAAATAAAGGTTAAATAAAGGTTAAATAAAGGTTAAATAAAGGTTAAATAAAGGTTAAATAAAGGTTAAATAAAGGTTAAATAAAAGTTAAATAAAGGTTAAATAAAGGTTAAATAAAGGTTAAATAAAAGTTAAATAAAGGTTAAATAAAGGTTAAATAAAGGTTAAATAAAGGTTAAATAAAGGTTAAATAAAAGTTAAATAAAGGTTAAATAAAGGTTAAATAAAGGTTAAATAAAAGTTAAATAAAGGTTAAATAAAGGTTATAAAGGTTAAATAAAGGTTAAATAAAGGTTTGATAAAGGTTAAATAAAAGTTTAATAATGGTTAAATAAAGGTTAAATAAATTTTTAATAAAGGTTAAATAATGTTTAAATAAAGGTTTAATAAAGGTTAAATAAAGATTTAATAAAGATTTAATAAAGGTTTAATAAAGGTTAAATAAAGGTTTAATAAAGGTTAAATAAAGGTTGAATAAAGGTTTAATAAAGGTTGAATAAAGATTTAATAAATATTTAATAAAGGTTTAATAAAGGTTAAATAAAGGT
>JBBPBX010015403.1:18091-49517 GCA_038048925.1 Garcialebias charrua | reverse complement strand
AGATCTGACCTCCGTGATATCACTTGTGGAGTTCCTCAGGGCTCTGTGCTTGGACCAAAGTTATTTATTTTATATGTGAATGACTTGGTAAATGTGTCAGGACTTCTTAAATGTGTTCTTTTTGCCGATGACACCACATTTTTCTGTTCGGGTAAAGACATAAAACAGATTTTGGATATGATGAAAACAGAATTTATAAAAATACAAACTTGGTTCAAAATAAACAAATTATCTTTGAATTTAGATAAAACTAATTACATGATATTCAGTAACAAAAAGAGAATTGTTGACGATCCATTTGAAATTGAAGATGTTGTGATCTGTAAAGTGAGTGAAGTGAAGTTTCTGGGTGTCATCATTGATGACAAACTGACATGGAAACATCATGTAAATTCCATTAAAACAAAAATAGCTAGATCAATTGCAGTACTGTATAAAGTCAGGGATTTTTTAATTGATAAAGCTCTGTATATGTTGTATAACACAATCATTGTTCCACATTTAATCTATTGTATTGAGGTTTGGGGAAAAGCGTGCAAAACAATTACAAAGCCTGTTTTTATTTTACAAAAGAGAGCTGTAAGAGTAATCACCAGAAAACATTTCAGTCACCCATCAAACACCTTGTTTCTTCAGCTAAATTTATTGAAATTCCAGGAATTGGTAGAATATAGTATTTTATCAGTTATGTATAGGGCTCATAATAACACATTACCTTTAAATATCCAAAGAAATTTTATAAAAAGACAAAGTTATTACAATCTCAAAGGGACAGAGATATTCATCAAACCACAATTCAGAACCAGCTTAAAGGGACGGTCTACCTCAATTCAGGGAGTTCGATTGTGGAATGCTCTGGAGAGTGATGTTAAAAATGCAAAATCAATGTATACATTTAAGAAAAAGGTCAAAAAGGACTTGCTCAAAAACTATATATGATGTAACTTAGTGTGTTTGTGTATTACACTTATGTTGACTGATGATGTAGCTTAGTGTGTTTGTGTATTACAGTTAGAAAAATTAAGTAGAGTTATTCATTTTGTGATGTAGTTTGTGTATTACAGTTAGAAAAATTAAGTAGAATTATTCATTTTGTGATGTAGTTTGTGTATTACAGTTAGAAAAATTAAATAGAATTATTCATTTTGTGATGTAGTTTGTGTATTACAATCAAAAAAGGCGTTCAATACAGGATCAACTGGACTTTATTTGTTGCAGAAAACGTTTTGACTTCTGTCCAGAAGTCTTTTTCAATTCTGAATGAATGGAAGCTGTGAGAACGAGAAGTTTTATACAAGCCACGCACCAACATTTTGTGTATTACAGTTAGAAAAATTAAGTAGAATTATTCATTTTCTGATGTAGTTTGTGTATTACAGTTAGAATGATGTAGTTTGTGTATTACAGTTAGAAAAATTAAGTAGAATTATTCATTTTGTGATGTAGTTTGTGTATTACAGTTAGATAAATTAAGTAGAATTATTCATTTTGTGATGTAGTTTGTGTATTACAGTTAGTAAAATTAAGTAGAATTATTCATTTTGTGATGTAGTTTGAAGGTTATCATTGGTTGAACAAACTGTGAAATAAGGGGCAGATATAATAAGATTTCATCTTCTTTCTGCTCCTTTCATTTTATCCTACTTGTATTCTTGTATCTGATGAAACTGTCTTGTATTGTTCTTTTAACATGAATGAATAAACATCAAATCAATCAAAATGTTTGGCGGGAATTGAATGGGGAGCAGACAACATTATTAAAGAGAATATACACCGGGCTGATCAGATCGACTATATTATGGCAGTGCAATCTATAGATCTGCAGCAAAAACACAGCTAGAGAAACTTGACAATATCCATCAAGCACTAAGAATCTGTAGCCTACAGAACCACCCAAACAACAGCACTTAAAGTAGAGATGGGAGAAATGCCTTTAGAACTGAGAAGAACATGGCTATAAATTACTGGATCAACTTAAAAGGAAATAACCCGGACCATCCAATTTTAGACATTTTAAAACCATGCTGGGAAAAAGCAAAGAGAAAGAAGCTTTGGCTGGGTCGATCAGAAGGTACAAGAAGTTCAAATAAGAAGCCTAACAATAAGTCCAACAGTACCATTCCCAACAATACCACCATATATGTGTTCATCTGTGACCATCTGCTCATACAGACTCATGTTCGTGCTGCTGTTTATAATGATGTTTTTCCACTACATTAGGGCTTAGTGTATTACTAGTTGATGTTTCTCTTAGTTAATTCTAGATGTTATTACTGTTTTTCTCTTGCATTTGTTGTTGGATGTAACTGGGACCCCGTGTACATAATCTCGTTTTCATCACATGTACCACATGCGGTGCAAATGACAATAAAGACTCTCTGACTCTGACTCTCTGATATACTACCAACTGCAAAAGTAGATTTTACACTTATGGAAAAGATAAAGGATTCAGTTTTAACTCGTATACAGTACAGGAATATATAAATAACTATTATGGTTACAGTCAGATTGCACAGATTCATCAAAAGATACAACAGGGACAATAGGAATTATCACCAGAGTTCCATAAGAAACAAGTTAAACGGATTACAAATGGATTGTCAGTATACACCGGGGAAATGTTAGCAGTATTATTAGCAGTACAATGGATAGAAGATGTCAGACCATAAAAACAGTTTGTTCAGATTCAAGTTCATCACTTACAAGCTTACAGCACAGCCATTCAGACAGCAGACCAGTCAGTCTATTAAAAATACAGCAAGCACTATTCAGAATAATGATAATGGGTTTGGAAGTCACATTTCTGTGGGTACCAGCACACACGGGTTATAGGAAATGAAGCAGCAGACAGGGAAGAAAAAAAAAATACAACAACAGAAGTTAACTAATAACTACAAGCAAATCAGAAGCAAGATGCATTGTTAAACTAAAACTGAAGGAAAAGTGGCATGAAGAATGGAATGAAGAAAACAAAGGAAGATTGTATAAGATCCAAAGAAGAGTGGGAGAGATGGAGGGATAGAGAAGAGAGTAACAAGACTGAGATGTATGTACTGGACTGAACAGCACATTATTCAGAATACAAAAACAGGAAATTGTCAATATTGTGGAGAGACAGAAACAATAGAGCAAGATAGAAGTCCTGGGAGATAAGATAATTTTGTTGTTATAACAAGATAATTGTCTCGTTATTACGAGAAAACTATCTCGTTATAACGAGATACAGCTCAAAAATAATTTTACTTCCTGTGGCAGCTCTACTCTTCCGTAGGAGGAGGTAAAACTATTCAAAACAATCATCTGTTCAGATTCAAGTTCAACATTAAAACACAATCATTCAGACAGTAGACCAGACATATTACTAGAAATATTCCACACTATTCAGAACACAAAGGATGGGACTAACAATAACATTTTTATGGGTACCGTCACACATTGGGATAAAAGGAAACGAGACAGCAGATAAGGCAACTCAAAATCAGATCAACTTCACAGTAAAAACAAGTACCGGTAAATCAGAGGCAAAAAGTATCGTCAAACAAAAACTGAAGAAAGAATGGCAGAAAAGATGGGATGAAGAAAGAAAAGGAAGATGGTTTTATAGGATCAAAAAGACAGTAGGAGAAACGAGAACTGGAAGAAGGAGCAGAAAGGAGGAAAGATTAATAACAAGACCAGATTTGGACACACGGGACTTAATTATTCATTATTTTAAATAAAGAAGCATAACACTGGAAAATGTGAGCATTGTGGACAAGATGAAACATTACAACATGTTCTACAGGAATGTCAAAAATATGAACAAGCATGTAAATATATGAAGAGAGAATTTGAAAAGATAAAAGAAAAGTTTAACATAATAGAAGCACTACAACACAACTTAGAGAGCAAACATATACAAATAATAATTAGATATTTTAAGAAAACAAAGTTGATTAATACAATTTGAAATACTGTACATATAGGTTAATCATGCAAACATAGATTTTTTTTTTTTTAAACAACTAACACTATACATAAACAAAAATATATACAAACTCGTGAAGGATTCGTACAAGCTAGGGGGCGGTTTACTAAATGAAGAAAGTTGAGAAATATATACAGAGTATATCAAAATAAAATAAATGAAAAAGTACACAAAGGAGCAAGACAATATTAGAAACTTAAAACAGCAAGTTTTTAGATGACTGTTGTGAGATGGTTCTAGCAGTTTTCCAGTTTTTTAATCTACTTAATGAAGGACTTGAATTTGTTCATGAAACATGGGAAGGAGGGCTTATTATCCCTCCACTTACTACAATGAATGTGGTAATTTCATTTGCTATCCACAATATTCCTATGCCCCATGATGCTTTGCGCGAAATGTGCGCACGACTTCCGGTTGACCGGAAACACCGTTTGTTTACATGCGAGTAATACAGTTGAAGACAGTCCAAACTTTGTTGTTTTAGTTCATTAAAAATGTGGGAACACCACTCGTTTTGTTAAAAGAGGAGGGACAAATAAAAAGAAATTACAGATGTGACCTGATCGCGCTGACATAATTTAAAAATAACGCGTTTGCTCCGGCCTCTCGGCTAAGGTTTGTTAGCAGCTATCTCGGCTAAAAATACCGGTCGCATCTGAGATCTATCGTTTTAAGACAGTAAATCTTCCAAAACTCTCATTAATATCCCTCCCCGAATAAAAAGAAATAACAGATGTGACCTGATCGCGCTGACATAATTTAAAAATACATAAATAGCGAACGCGTTTGCTCCGGCCTCTCGGCTAAGGTTTGTTAGCAGCTATCTCGGCTAAAAATACCTGTCGCGTCTGACATATATCATTTTAAGACAGTAAATCATCCAAAACTCTCATTAATAAACCCTCCCTGAATAAAAAGAAATTACAGATGTTACCTGATCGCGCAGACACAGCCATAGAGAAGGATGCAGGAACACTCTTTCTTTGTTTTGGGTCCGTGTTGAAAACACTGTTGTTTTAGCCAAAGATTTAGCTTGGTCCGGTTGTTGGTGCAGCCGCGAACAGCACAGCAGGTACCTGAACCCCGGTAGGACATTTCAGTAAACGTTCCGTTTAAACAAAAGCTGTGTTTGCTCCGATAAAATGAATGAAAATAACTTTCAAAAACACCCGCGATCCATACTCCGCCTATGGAATACAGGCACTTCCGGGGTCAAACGGAAGTAAGTCCCATAATCGCAAATACAGTGCCACCTTCAGGAATATTGTGGATAAGGACGACGGTATATTTATGGCAGAGTAAGCTAAAATAAAATGGCATCAATATCAAATGAAGGAATGTTGAGTTTTAGATTAATCCAATTTGTGATGTCAGTCCAAAAACTTTGAGAATATTGACATTTAAAAAACAAATGCGTCAAGGGATTTATCACATACTGTACACATAGAACCACACTCCATACCAGTGGTGGCGGTAATGCACACCTACAGTTTTTTTTTATTAACCTCATCAAGAAGAAGAAGAAGAATGTTTCTTTCTGTTCTCGATTATTCTCCCCTGATCTAGCAGGGCTCGGTCTCCGCTCGGTGTCTCTTTTGTTTTATTGTAGTTTTCTGTCCAGCTTCAGAGTTGTTTCTCTACATTACTATTAGAAACAATGGCAGACGAAGAATTAGAGGCAATACGGCGACAAAGAATGTCGGAGCTGCAAGCAAAGCAAGGGGTAAGAACACGAGCTGGGAAGCGTTAACGGCCCCTTTTATGGAGCTCTTCACCATCACGCAATGTGAACAAGTAGCAACACCAAACCCACTAAGTCAGCTAACTTACATGCCACTGTGGTTATAAAGTACACAGTAACTTATAAGATGGATGTATTATCTAAATACAAGTTGTGTTTTTCTTCGTGGTTGGAGTAAAACCAGAATGACAACAAACATTAGCGTTAGCTCCTTCGTTTGTGTTCCTGCACAACAACCTGAAAGGAGTTGTAAAAATAGCACAACGCACGTGTGTTGGGTTGAGATTTGTTTTGTTTCCCCCCCCCTCAAACTGAAGAATTAGTCTATACTTGAAGTGTTCAATGTGTAGATATTTAAAATAATAAACCACAGTGTTTGTTTGTTCCAGCAAAGGAAAGTTCAGTAAGATCATAACAAAAACTGAAAATTGTAAGACAGAAGTCAGAAATAAACTCCAACCAATGTCTGAGTAAAACATGTCAAAAAGATAACTGTAGGAAACTGTTGTATATCAGATAATAATATTGTGCATTTGTCTTAATGAGTCAAAGTTACAGTGAACAAGAACAACAAAGTCATTACGTCACGTGGTTTGAGTCAGTGTTATAAGTAACAAACTTAAACTTTGTTACAAAGTGTGGAAACTTTGACAGTGGAGGAGAATGTTCCCCGTTTCTACCCCCAACTTTGGCAAACACTGATTGACACTGACACATGGAGACAAACCATTTTCAATCAGGTCATCTGGACAGTTTCTATTTTTGTGCTGAAACATTTCACCTTCCATCCGGAAGGCTTCATCAGTCAAGGAAAACACACAACACAAAACTGGTTCTTCCCCCAACAACTTACTCCAAAGTGGAACAAACCAACAATGACCTGACTGAAAATTGATGGATTTTATACCTGGATTATTGAGCATGGACTTTGTTGGTTTTGAACCTGTTTGACATGACTGTCGACTAGGGTTAGGTCTGGCACAGAAGGAGAGAGCGTGCCAAAGAGACCATCTTAGCACCAACATAACTGGTTTGTTCCACTTTGGAGTACCGGTAAGTTGTTTTGGGGGGGGGGTGTCTGTTTTGTCTTGCGTGTTTCCTTGACTGATGAACCCTTCTGGATGGAAGGTGAAACGTCTCAGCACAAAAAAAGAAACTGTCCAGATGACCGGAGTCACCGGACTGAAAATTGTTGGATTGTATACCTGGATTATTGAGCATGGACTTTGTTGAGACAAACAACCATTCATTCACTCTCTCACTCACACCTAGGAACAATTTAGAGTTACCAATCAGCCTAACATACATTCATTCAACCTTTATTTAGGCAGGTTAATCTCATTGAGCCTCGAGGACTCATTTACAAGAGAGACCTGGCTACAAACAAAGAATGATGACAACAACAGTAGATTTTCCTTGAACAATCAACAATAGACAAACATAAGAGGGAAATACAGTTTTTTTTTTTAACAAGTTAAAACAAAGATGTCAAAGTAGCAAAACAGACAGATTATAAGGCAAATGTAGAAAACTAAAAACAGGAACATGTCTGCATTGGTTTTTGCCAGGATTCCAACAGATTCTTAAAGACATTTAGAGAAGTCAAGGCCGAGATCTTCAGATCTTTTTGTAAGATATTCCAGGAAGCAGGAGCGGAGTATGAGAAGGCCCTTTTGCCAAGCTCAGTCCTCACTGAGGGAACACTGCAGGTAATCATGTCCTGAGAGTGCACGCTGTAGCTGCACTCACGCAAAGACATGTAGGAGGAGATGTATGAAGGCAGCAGACCAAGAAGTGATTTAAAGATGAAAATGTACCAGTGGAAGAGTCTGCATGAAGTTAATGATGACCAGTTAACCAGTGAATACAGGGTGCAGTGGTGGGTATGATAATCACAGCCAGTTATGAATCTTAGTGCATCATGATAGACAGCATCCAACATCTGCTGGTCTGTGGGAGTCTCCGGCAGAAACTCACACATGCACAGAGACAACATGCAACGTCCACCCAGAAAGGCCCCCGGGCAGGGATTTGAAACAAGGTGACCTGATCGCTGAGCGGCAGCAGCTCTACCAGTTACACCACCGTGCTGCCCAGTACTAAACATGATTGAAGTTTTACAAGAAAATTTCTTTCATTCTTTTTAACAACATAAAATTAAATCGAACTACCGGTATTTATAAGACACTTTTCATACAACAAAGAGTAACACAACGGGTTTTACACCTGATTAAAACTATATATAAGACAACAACCGACAAGCATACAGACACACGCAGGGGGCATTAAACATTGATGAACTGTAAAATGTTTATAGTAACTGAACACAGTTTTGCATGGCAGTAACACACTGACACTTATTAGTCTTGTTTCAACTTGTTTTTCCTGCTTTTCACAAAGCTGGTGGGAATACTGATACATTTTAATTTTTAACGCATAAACATTATTTGGTCCTATAGTGTCCAGTTGGTTAAATTAAATATATCCTACATGTGACACTTGCATCCCATTTTTATTTTCAGGATGCTTCAAATAAGCAGCAAGGAGAAGAAGCCAAACAAAGGTGAGATGTGTTTTTGTCAATACTACAAAGAGAGATCAAACTTTATTATTTATTTATATGCTTATAGACCTTCACAACTGTTTTAGTTATACTCATTAATAGACACACAACAACATTCATGCAGAGCATTATTCATGATCTTGTGTGTTAATTATTCTTATAGAAGATCAAGACATTATGAACACTATGTAAATTTAAAAATGTTATGTAGCCACATGAATGCGGTGTTCTGATGAATTAATCTGATTAAATAATTTTCTTATAAAACCAATGATGGATTTTTCATTTTTATTTTTTTTTAAACAGAGAAACAGAAATGAGAAACTCTATATTGGCTCAAGTCCTAGACCAGTCTGCCCGTGCAAGATGTAAGTGCACTTTTAGTTTTATGGTTTATGTCTATGTTTATATTTTACTCAGACTTTTGTTTAGATTTGAATGATGTTTTCCTATTAAATTTTTCAGTGAGCAATCTTGCTTTGGTGAAGCCAGAGAAGGCCAAAGCCGTGGAAAACTATCTTATTCAAATGGCTCGTTTTGGACAGTTAGGAGGGAAGGTACAATAAAAGGACAGTGTTTGTTTGAAGGAGTGTGTGTGCTACTGAGATTCTTTCACATGTGAACACTGAACACAATTTTCTCTGTTAGATTTCAGAATCGGGCTTAATCGAGATCCTAGAAAAAGTCAGCCAGCAAACGGAGAAGAAGACCACTGTCAAAGTAAGCTCCACTGAAATATCTCATGATTGATTCACTTGCAGTCTCCCGTCCATGTTTGATCTCTAACGCTGTGTGCCTGACTGACAGTTCAACAGACTGAAGGTGATGGACTCGGATGAGGAGGACGATTTCTAACTTTAAACCAAGGCCTGGAATGAGCCAGAAGTACAGAAGTAGTTATCCATTGTTGGGACTCCAATGGTGTCTTTGACTTGTATGTTTTTATCAAATTCCTGGGATGACATACATAAATTTGGAATGGACACATCAAGACAAAAGAACAAGGACATTTGGTTCATATTTTCACATCTACTGGGTGATGGCGCAGAGTGTCCAAGAAGTTTTTTTTTTTGTCCCAGTCTCGCTCAAGTTGCTACAAATCTGTACAGCTTGATGGCACTGTGTGACTCCTCCAGACTTTCATAGTAGTTTTTTGATTATTATTTTTATTACAGTTATAGTTCTGTTTACCAAACATTAAATTTTCAACAAGTCACACTGCTGCAAATTTCTTTGAACTCTTCTGCAAATTCATTGCATGAATTTATCAAAGCTATTAGTCCTCTACTGTAGTTTGGGATTTTGCTTAATGATTTTTTTCTTGTTGCTGACTTATATTGTAAGGCTTTACAAAAAAATAAAACAGCTGTAAAACTAAAATTTGGCTTTTTTGGGTGAATCATTTATAATTATTGTGTGTGTCATATAAATCTTTGACAACTTTTGTGTGTTCCATTGAGTCACCTAGAAAAGTTTTCACCCTTTAAGTTTGTACATCTCTGGCTATTTTTGCTGTAGTTTGAATTTAATTTGAGAAATATTTGATAACAAATTGCTACTTGTATTCAAATTTATGTGAGTAAAAGAAAAAGTGCTCTGATGTACACTTTTATGTCTTAATTGTATACAGTAAAACTATTTGGCCAAACTTGTGTACACCAACAGCATACAGTACATACAGGTCACATGATCAAAAAAGGCTCATAAAATCATTAAAAACAATGATTGTTTGTAAAATAATTTGTATTCATCAGTCGTGTTTAAATTAGCAAATAACTGCAATATGTATGCGCCACACCACCAATACTTTTTGTTAGTGTTCATATGTATAAAGCACAATTGTTCACTTAGAAAAGTACATAAATTAGCTAATCCAAGTTGTAATCTTGATTATCATGTTCAATGCATGTTTAAGACCATTACTCATGCAACTAATTTATGGAAAGTAATACAGGATTCCAAAAAAGCTGGGACACTAAACAAATTGTGAATAAAAACTGAATGCAATGATGTGGAGGTGCCAACATGTAATATTTTATTCAGAATAGAACACAAATCACAGATCAAAAGTTTAAACTGAGAGAATTTTTATTCACAATTTGTTTAGTGTCCCAACTGTTTGGAATCCGGTTTGTAAATTAATTTACCTCTGAAAAGTAATGGGATTAATAAATTAGGTGTAATTTTGTTATCGTTTGGTCATGCTTGAGTATTTTATTTTACATAAGTGAAACATTTTTCTAGCATTTAACTAATATTTTCCTTGCTTACTTTATTTGTTACATTTAATCCAAAAAGCAAGTGGGTTCGTTGAGGTTTGTCCTTGCCCCATTTTGGCACGACAATGGTCAGATGACTACTCATTGGCTACCCATACTCTGACGTCATAACGTGTAGCCTTTTTATTGGTGGGGCGTATGGTCACGTGCTCACGGCCAGCCAATTAGAAGATACGTCCACAAATCGCTACAGTGAGGTTGACTTTAGCTGCACAGAAATATTGCTACATGCTCGAGTATATCTCGTCCAGAGGAGTTTATAAAGATTTTAGCTTTAAATTTTAGCACAAATAGTTTACAGACGTTGAGCTATGCCTGAAGATAACGCAGATAAACCATGTATAGTCACATGCACGGCTCCTGTGAATATCGCTGTCATAAAATACTGTAAGTACCCCATGATTTTGTTTGTTACCCTTATCTGGCAACATACTCTGATATAGGCTCTGTTTAGTGACTGTTTAGTAATGTGCATTATGTTAATTATTTCCTTTCAAGTCTATTCAACAAATGTATTGCAACAGTATATTAATAGCTCTGTTGTTCACTATACAGTATATTGTTTTTCAGGGGGTAAAAGAGATGAAGATTTAATTCTACCCATCAACTCATCTTTGAGCGTCACATTGCATCAAGACCAGGTCTTAAAATAAACTTCTTTTTTTTCCACTCATAGTTTGATGTAAAAGCTGTCAACCTCGTGGGGCTTCTACTAATGCAACATGCATTAACTACATAGAAGTTTTACTATTTTTATTTGGAATACTGTATTACAAAGCAATAGAAATAATGGGATAGAAACACTTTGATTTGACCTGCATTATATTACCTTATCTATGCAGTTGAAAACAACCACGACAGTTGCAATCGGCAGATTATTTAAGGAGGACAGATTATGGCTGAATGGGAAAGAGGAGGACATAACACACCCAAGACTACAGTCCTGTCTGAGAGAGAGTGAGTCTTAAATGTTTAATTTTTCTTTCCTAAAATGAAATGTTTTGTGGAGACAAACTATTTTTTTTCTTCTGTATTTAGTCAGAAGATTAGCACGGAAAAGGCGAAATGATGGAGACCCTGATTCAACAGGGTTGTCTCACAAAGTCCACATCTGCTCTGTGAACAACTTCCCCACTGCTGCTGGACTCGCCTCTTCAGCCGCTGGATTTGCTTGCCTCGGTGAGTGAATATATCAGCTACGTTCCCTTTATTTGCTTCAAATAAACAATAATATGTATTTCAAGTTGCTTAAAGCTGCATTATGTAACTTTGTAGTGCAGTCTGTAACTTTTCTAACAATATATTTTTTAACATATTTCTTCACTCTGTCACTATCTACTGACAGACTGATGTTAGACAAAGTAATCTCTGAAAAAAACTATAGTCCCCTTGCTTCTCTATCAGCATTTATAAAAACACTAAAAACACAGAGTGACCCGCCGTTAACCAGCCAATAAAAACAGAGTTTGTAACCAGCCAATAAAAACAGAGCTTGAATTTGAATCAGCCAATAAAAACAGAGCTTGAATTTGAATCAGCCAATAAAAACAGAGCTTGAATTTGAATTTCAGCAGAGCAAGGGGGGCAGAGCCATATATGGCTCTGAGGGGGAGGGATCAGAATGCTTTGCCTGTTGAAAATATGTCTAAGTTCTGTGCTCTACAGAAAGTTACACATAGCACCTTTAAGTGTGTATGTCACCCAGTTCTTTAACAGAGATGGTTGCATATTACTGTATTTAAATTTGGTGAATGATGTGCCATTTATCTCGTATTACATTTTAACTTGACTTTATTTCTCTGTTTTCAGTTTATAGCTTGGCTCAGGCTTTTGGTGTAGAAGGAAATTTGTCTGGGATTGCTCGTCAAGGCTCTGGTAGCGCCTGCAGAAGCATGTATGGTGGATTTGTACAGTGGATCATGGAAAACCGAGAAGATGGGAAGGACAGTGTTGCCCAGCAGGTGGAGCCAGAGAGTCACTGGCCTGAGCTCAGGATCCTTGTACTTGTGGTGGGTCAAACTTTGTGAACAAAATGAGAATGAAAAGCCAGTAGTTTGTCAGAAATGTGCTGGTACATTTGTGCTTACAGAGGATTGTATTTTCACCAGTGCACAAATGTATAACTGTTTTAATATATATTTAATGCATTTTTTTTTTCAAAGGCTTGTGCCGAGCGGAAGCCAATAGGCAGCACCTCTGGAATGCAAACCAGTGTACAAACAAGTCTTCTCCTAAAGGTACTATAAATATTGTCTTCTTTGGATTTCAGCATAATAACTTGATCTGTCTGGTGTCAATTTTGTCATCTACACGATAAGTTTAAAATGCTTAAAACGTTGAATGTGTGCCCGTTTGTTTTGTGTTTATGTACAGCATCGAGCAGAGTCGGTCGTTCCGTGCCGGATGGGCGAGATGATTGAGGCTGTGCGAAGAAAGGACTTCCCTGCATTTGCTGAACTAACCATGAAGGACAGCAACCAGTTTCATGCCACCTGCCTCGACACATACCCTCCCATCTTCTACCTGAACAGTGTTTCTCAGCAGGTCATTCACTTGGTGCATCGTTATAACAGGCATTACAGCGAGACCAAGGTGAGCAGCTCTAGAAATCTCTTTCTGAAGAAGTCATTGTATAAAATGTCTTTTTAATGCCTTTCATTTATACACATTATGCTGTTAAAACAAACAACATGTTTTCTGATGAATGAAGACAATAAAAAATGTGCAAAAGATAAAAATTTGAAAAAATGAAACTCAGCAGAAGTGAGAAAATGTTTAATAAACTAATAATCTATTGAAAAACTAAAATATTCTTAGTAATGCGAGTCACACAGGTAATTAATTCTAATAAATCCTATAAAACATGCCTCTAATTTCCTTATGCATGCTCAATAATCCAGGTAGAAAAATCTAACAAAGTAAAGTCAGGTCCTCTGGATGGATTCCCAGCCTCTAATCATTTTATGTACTTTTCCATCACCATTACTGTATTATTTACTCTGTTATTTACTTATTTCATGACAGAAATGTGCCCAATTTTTTTGCAGCTGAATTTCTCAGACTGTGTAATGAAGCTGTGAACACTGCGAGGTGGTTTTAAAGCTCGGAACAGGAAAGTCTATCTGTTTAGATGACTGTCCCAGTCTGTTTGTTCTCTTGTAGGTGGCCTACAGTTTTGATGCGGGACCCAATGCTGTGATCTTCACTTTACAGCAACATATTCCAGAGTTTGTCCAGGTCGTTCAGCATTTCTTCCCTCCAGACACAAACGGAGAAGAGTAGGTGGACACTGGACTCACTTATCTGTACTTATTTTGTTAAAATAGCAATGAGGGAAAGGTAATAATTTATCCAATGCATAACATTAGCATACATACTGTATAAGGCGTTTACATACAGTGGATTCATAAAGCATTCATTCCTCATGTTTTAATTTAAAATGAAAACATATTTGATATTTTAGAACAGGGGTCTGCAACCTTTACAATCAAAAGAGCCATTTTACGCCTTCGGTCACTAAATTAAGTGTTCAGAACCACAACATGCTACAACTGTGGTTATCAACTGATGGCCCATGGCCCCCTTAGGTTTGTTGGAAGGGGCTTTTGTGGCCACTAGGGGTGACATTATAAAAAATAAAATAATAATTTCTATTTTTACAATTTAAGACGAATAAAAAAACAGATTATTTTAAAGAGAGGGTTTGTTAATTAATAAAAACTATGAACTATACAAACCTAGTTTTTTTTAATAGTGGACAAATGAATTAAGTATCGAAATAAAGCATAACGTTAAAGTTTTACTCCTTGTACTTGTTCCAATATCCACATATTTGCCAATGAAATGACGTAAAAACTGCTAAAACTAGTCATTTTTTTGTTGGTGTTTGTATAACAACCAATTCAGTTTTGGTCAAAGCTTGAAAGAGCCGCTGCAGAGGGACAAAAGAGCCGCATGTGGCTCCAGAGCCGCAGGTTGCAAACCCCTGTTCTAGAATATAATCAGCCCAGTGTATCTTTTTTCAGTTACCTTTGTGATGTTTCTAGTAATGGGCTGCATTAGCTCGGTGGTGCTGTAGTCCTGAGGATTTGGGTTTGAGCCCAGGTTGTGTAAGAAACTGCAGCCGGTGTTTTTCATGTATTTTTTTCATCAATTGTTCACTTGCTGTGTTGATCCGTGCAGAAGGGAGCTGCAGAAAGAAACCTACATGAGTTCATTTGAAAAATAAAATTATATGCACAAGATTTTGAAAGGCGTTAACCTGCTGGTTCCACGAAACAATACTTCAGGAAGAAAACAAAAGTCATGGTAATAATCAGTGTAAAGATAACAAGTCCGGCTGTCATGATAACTGGATTGTTGTTGAAGCGGTAATTTCAGATGACAACTGAATGTAATATTTGAAATATTTAAAGCTGCTATATGTAACTTTTCTAACAATATATTTTTAACATATTTCTTCACTCTGTCACTAGATTGATGTTAGAGAGGTAATCTCTGAAAAAAACTTAAAAAAAATATTGTCCCCTTGCTTCTCCAGGTGGTAAATAAGCATTTCTAAAAAGAAAAAGTGACCCGCCATTTTCCAGCCAATAAAAACAAAGTTTGTAACCAGCCAATAAAAACCGAGCTTGAATTTGAATCAGCCAATAAAAACAGAGCTTGAATTTGAATTTCAACAGACCACAAGGGGGCAGAGCCATATATGGCTCTGAGGGGGAGGGATCAGAATGCTTTGCTTGTTGAAATTTTTTCTAAGTGCTGATGTTCTACAGAAACTGCAGACTGAACCTTTAACACTTGTAAGATTTCATCCATCCATTTTCTTTAGCTGCTTTTTCCGTGCAGGGTCGTAGAGAGTCACACCCAGGACCGACAAGACAAACATTCACAGCCTTACTCGCACATAATGACAATTTTGTTACCTATGATCCTAACAGTCACATGTTTTTTTTGTTGTTTATCTGTGGGAGAAAACTTTTCAGTTGGCAATTCAAAATAACTTGTCATTTACAGAATGTTGAGTCTAAACTGGCAAGGATTTTACATTTAATCTACAATACAATACAGTAAGTTGTTGTTAAATCAAAAAGGTCTGAATACTTTGAATTCACTGTACACAAATTCTGCAAAATGACAGATGGATACTTGCTTCGTTAAGCTTGAAATACACAGCTACTGTCCACAGTTACTCCAAGGTATTTGTTTCCACACCTTTTAATTTTTGTCACTCTTTGTTTTGTTTTTTTATCTTTAGCTTTATTAAAGGTCTTCCAGTGAGGCGTGTTGCTCTCTCAGAGGACCTGAAACGGGCTGTCGGCCTGGAGCCCATGCCAAAGGGAATAAACTACATTATTAGTACCAAGGTACATAAATACTTAATAAACACACATATCCAGTGGTGGGCAAAGCTAACCCATATTCCTCTAGCTAAAAAAATTGCTTTGCTAATGTTAAACCACTAAACAGATTTTTTTTAAATTACCGGTAGCAAAGGCTAATGCTAAACCGCTAACTGCTAAGATGACTGTCACTCGGTCTGCGATACGTTGTCATCTCCTTCCAACTGGATCTGCGTCGACCAGTCACCTCTTGTTACGTGTGCATGCAGTAAGCTAATAGCATGCTTTCCGCTAGCTGCCGCTGCGCTGACCGATCACGTCTTGTAACATGTACCAGTTGCGTGCCTAACAGACTCTTTGAGACACGCCCACAACAGACAAGAACAAACTTGTGAATTTTGTTAGCAGACATAAAGTTGAAGAAACCTAATTTAGCGGAAGCTAATTTCGCTTACCGTTTTCAAAGTTAGCGAAAACGCTAACCCGTTGAACAAAACATTAGTTCCACTATTAGCTGTTAGCGGGTTAGTGCCCACCATTGCAAATATCCATTGCATTTACAGAATATGATGTTTTTCTTCAATGAAAATTTTTTTGTGATACCTTTTTAGGCTGGACCAGGCCCCCGTGTAACCACTGACCCCTCACAGAACTTACTTTCAGCCGATGGTTTCCCCAAGAAAACTCTGTAAGGCTCCTCTAATCTGAAGACGCAAGTTCAGCCGAACCCCATTATTATTTTTAATAAATCCTATGTAAAAATGTGTTTTAGTCACTAGGGTTGGTTGGACCAATCATTGAAGCAACTTTCACTGGGTTATAGTTGGCACACTTTACCGCGGTGTCTTGGTAATTGCAATCAATTTTCGTTGATTTTGTGTATCTTTCCATAATTGATTGCATTTACACATAGATGAACTCTTAAAACGTGAAGAACATTTTTATTGTCCAGTTTTCAAATAGCAAATGGTCTCTTCTAGTTTTAATAATTGATAAACACAAGCTCAAATGTTTTGGCTAAATCACTGTTACTGATCATACATGAATAAATTATATTTTTATCCTCAACTGTTTTATGTCTGGTCTTTTTTTAATTACAGTATTGACATTGTTGTCATTAATTGTACTTCAGCTATCTTTTTAAATAAATTATGTACAAAAGTTAAAATTATAATTTTAGAAAGGGTAAAAGGATTAAAGTAAAAGGAAATAGTGTTAAAAATTGCAATAAGGTAATTAAATGTAAAAAGCCCGACGATGCAACATTTGTAAGATTGCTTTTTATTGACTTAATCTGCTTTTAACTATTCAGCCCCACATTTTAGCAGAGAAGATACAATGTTGTTACAGTCTCGACTGTGGCCTCATACGTTGGCTTGTGGACTTTTTAACTGTTTGTGCTCACTGTCCTTGTCCTCCTTGGTAAGGTCTATTCAGGGGTACTGGAGAAGTGAGTCCGATCATTGGTCAAACCTCAAATCCAGGAAGAACAATGTCGGTTCCATCCTGGCTGTGGAACATTGGACCAGCTCTTTACCCTCACTAGGGTCCTCGGGGGGTCATGGGAGTTTGCCCATCCTGTCTACATGTGTTTTGTGGACTTGGAGAAGGCATTCGACTGTGTTCCTTGGGGTACACTGTGGGGGTGGTGTACTCCGTGAGTATGGGATTGGAGCCCGTTGTTACAGGCTGTTCGGTGTTTAGTGGTGTGAGAGTTTGGTTCACATTGCTGGTAGTAAGCTGGACTCCGTCAGGGCTGCCCGTTGTCACCGATTCTGTTCATAACTTATGGACAGAATTTCTTGGTGCAGCCAGGGGGTGGAGATTCCAGTTTGGTGGCCTCAGGATTCCATCTCTGCTCTTTGCAGATGATGTGGTCCTGTTGGCATCATTGTGCTGTGATCTTCAGCTCTCGCTGAAGTGATTCACAGCTGAGTGTGAAGCGGCTGGGATGAGAATCTGCTCCTCCAAATCTGAGGCCGTGGTCCTTGGTCGGAAAAGGGTGGATTGCTCTCTTCAGGTTGAGGGTGAGGTTCTCCCTCAGTGGAGGAGTTCAAGTATCTCTAGGTTCTGTTGATGAGCGAGGACAGAATGGAGCCTGAGATTGACAGACAGATTGGTATAGTGCCTGCAGTAATACGGACTCTGTACCGGTCTGTTATGGTGAAGAGGGAGCTGAGTTAAGGCTCTCTGTTTACCGGTTGGTCTATACGTTCCTTCCCTCGCCTATGTTCATGAGATCTGGACTCTGGGTAGTGAAAGGATATCAAAGTGATCAAAAGAATGAGATTGTGGATACAGAAGGTTGAAATGAGTTTCCTCCGCAGGGTAGCTGGACTCTTCCTTACAGATAGGGAGAGAAGTTCAGTTATCCGGGAGAGACTCAGAGTAGAACCGCTGCCCCTCCACATTAAGATGAGCATTTGATTTGGTTTGGGCATCTGGTAAGAATGCTTCCTGGATGCCTCCCTAGGGAGGTGCTTTGGACATGTCCGACTGGGAGGAGACCCAGGGTACGCTGGAGAGACTATGTCTCTTGGTTGACCAGGGAACACCTTGGAATCCTCCCAGAAGAGCTGGAAAAGGTGGCTGTGAAAAAGTCTGGTCCTCAAGCTGCTGCCTCTGCGACCCAACTTCAGAACAAGCGGAAGATTATGGATGGATAGTCTCAGTGAGTGAGGGTCGAATAGGGTTCTCTCTGATGTCCTTTTGTCCTCTACCGGTTCCCCCCAGAGCTGCGTCCATTGCCCCTTTGATTTATTTTATACACAAAGGATTTTTGCAGCCATTTCCCACAGCATCACATCTTAAAGTTTGCTGATGATTCTCATCCTGTCTCTTCTCAGCAGTGATGACCAGACCCTGGGCCTGTGGTCGGGGATGACTTCACTGAATGGCGTGTCTTCCTTTTTAAAGTAAATGTTTCCAAGACGAAGGAGATGTTCCTTGATTTTACAGAAGACTCTTCAGTTGCCTCTCTTGTGGTCATTAGCGGTGAAGCTTTTGAGGTGGTGCATCAGTATAAATATCGTTGTTCTTGATGACAAACTGACCTTTGACCTCCATGAACTAACTTTGTAAGAAGGACAGTTTTTAAATCTGAAACTGGCTTTAATGTTGCTTTTGTATGAAAATGTTTTTCCATGTTTTATGGACTGTCTTACTTTCACCTTCATATGTTGGTTTGGAGTTTTGACATGCAAAAACAGGAACAAACTCGAGGATTATCAGGATGTGCAGCAGAACTGCTGGTACCGCCCTACAGAACCTCCGAGGTCAGTGAGGAGGCAGATTCTGGCAGATCCTGATCGCCCACTCCATGGTGAGATTCCTGCATCGGGGTGCAGGTATCACTGCCCAGATGTAGGACAAACCGACTGAAAAACTCATTCATCCCTGTAGCGATCGAGCTTCTCAACGAACAGTGATTTCATGTACAGTATTCTTATTTTAATGTCTCAATGTCTTGCATGGATGTTTTGTGTGCCTATGACTGTAAAACAAATAGCCCCTGGGGATTCTTGAACTTGAACATTAGCTAGAAAGCAATAAAAGACCAGCTAAAATGAGCAAAACCTGGCTAAAAGCAAAAGTATCAAAATAGATTAAAGCTAAAAGTAGCAGAATGCCCAGAAGTATAGAACAAACAGACGGAAAAACTTAATTTATCCCTGCAGCCATCATCTGTCTGCACTTTTACTTTAGTGTTTTAATGTATGGATGTTTTATATTTCTAGTGACTGAACCTTTTTTTTTTATTATTGAACATTGAAACATTAACAAAAAAATGCAATTCTTTTTTCTTTTTTTTAATCTTTCCCTTTTTTTCTCTCATTATTCTTTCTTTTCTTTCTAAAAAAAAGGGAAATACATAATATTGTACAATGGATGTAAATTTTATACAGCTGTACATTCTGAATAAATATATATATACAAAAAAATGCAGTTCTATAATATAATGTACAGAAATCTACACAGCTATTGTATTCAAATAATTTGAGAAAGAGGCTGAACAAAGTATGAAATAGAATAAAAAATAAAACAAACAAAAATAAGGGGGTAACTGTGGAACAAATTAGTTTTTTTTTTATCCTTAATGACTACATCAAATACAACAATTCAAGATATACACATATGAACATTGAACAAATAAAAAAAATGTGAAAATAAGGAAATAAAAATAAAATACAGAGATAAATAAATGAAAAACCTAAAGGGGCATATTGTATTTATAAGAACCAGGGCATATGTTACACATCAAATGTTTTCAAAAAAGATGGCCACTTCGAAGCATTTTTTGACTTCACCAAACACAAAGACTTCTAAAACAAATTTAACTCTTTCTTCTGTGTGAAGTTGGGGACGGTTTTAATGAAGCGACATTTGTGGCGGCCGTGGCACAGTGGTAATGGCAGTCGACCCCCAATCGGAAGGTCGGAGGTTCGAGTCCCGCATCCGCCCACCATGTGTCGTTGTGTCCCTGGGCAAGACACTTAACCCCGAGTTGCTCCCGGTAGGCCTGGATAGCGCCCTACAAGGCAGGCTACCACTAAATGAATGTGTGTATGAATGGGTAGATGGCTCGTATTGTAAAGCGCTTTGGGGCTCCTCAGAGGGGGCTGGAAGGCGCTATATAAATAAGCTCCATTTACCATTTATATAATGTTTGGCTAACAGCAGAACATTATTTATACCATAGTCAATGTTATCATTGATAAAAACACCAAATTTAATCTCTTGGATGGTAAAATTAGTTAAATGTATCCCATGAACCCAGATAAACTTATGAAGATTTTGCCAAAAGGATTGTACAAAATCACATGTGAAAAACAGAAGATCCAAATCCTCAGTTACCGTTACTTTCTCACAGAACACACATTTATCCACATCCATTAACCTGTGTCTCAGAAAGTCATTGGTTGGATACATTTTGTTTATAATTTTGAATTGTACTTCTTTGATTTTGGATGAGAGAGGGGAAGATAAATATTTGGATCTAATCTTAATTAGTTCCTTATTTAAATCTCTGAGGATATATTGCCTTTTAAGTGCACTAGTAGCACAGTACTGTGATAAACAACAACTCATTAATCCGCTCATTCTCAATCAGTTCATCTGGACAGTTTCTTTTTAGTAGAAACATTTCACCCTCACTCCAGAGGGCTTCGTCAGTCAGAGTAGT
The DNA here is from genome assembly GCA_038048925.1 of Garcialebias charrua. Taxonomy (NCBI): domain Eukaryota; kingdom Metazoa; phylum Chordata; class Actinopteri; order Cyprinodontiformes; family Rivulidae; genus Garcialebias; species Garcialebias charrua. The sequence continues at coordinate 28,443 of JBBPBX010015403.1, read as the reverse complement.
CCCAAGCACACTGAAGTTACCCCACCAAGTAAACAACTTAAGTTGTTTACTTGGTAACAATGTCATGTTAATTCAGCCCCCATTGTTCCTCTCCAGCACTGAGGAGCTGACAAACCAGTTTGACTCTGTTTGTTTAAAGGCTTTGGATCAAGTGGCGCCTATTAAACCTAGAAGACCAAAACTCAGGGCCGAACCGTGGCTGAATGACACGACCAGAGCTGCCAGGCAGCAATGCCGAAAGGTGGAGAGGAAATGGAAAAAAGACAGACTGCAGGTCTCTTTTGAGATGGTAAAAGAGAGCTGGCGCCGATATCAGAAAGCAGTGAAAACTGCTAAATCACAATACTTCTCTGATATCATTGCTGCAAACTCTCGTAACCCTCGAGTTCTGTTCTCCACCCTAAACTCTGTTCTCCACCTCACTGAACAATCACCCATGGAAGCCTCGACTGAGCTGTGCGAGAACTTCCAACATTTCTTTTTAGATAAAATCGCAACCACCAGGGCTCTCATTTCTCCTCCATCTCACGATCCATCCATCCCACCTCAATCTGTTGCTGTTTGTGACCATTTTGAACCAGTCTCTCTGTCCTCTCTAGAGCAGGTCATGTGCAGCCTGAAACCATCTGGCTCCCCCTTCGATGTGGTCCCCCCTCGGCTCCTAAAGGAGGTTTTTCACACTCTAGGTCCCTCCATTCTCTCGATTGTAAATAGCAGTCTATCCTCGGGTGTGGTGCCAAAATCATTAAAACATGCTGCTGTTCAACCCCTCCTGAAAAAACCAAACCTCGACCCGTCAGTATTATCCAACTTCAGGCCTGTCTCCAGACTCCCATTTGTTTCTAAACTTCTAGAGAAAATAGTTGAGTCCCAACTAAAGTGCTTCCTGGAGGATCACGCTATCCCCGAGCTATTCCAGTCTGGCTTCAAATCCCTCCACAGCACTGAGACTGCCCTACTGAAGGTTTTTAACGACATCTTCCTATCCACAGATACTGGTGACTCTGTGCTGCTTGTCCTATTGGACCTCACATCCGCTTTCGACACCATCGACCATGAGATCCTCATTGCTAGGTTGGAGCAGTGGGTGGGCATCTCAGGATCAGCCCTAAACTGGTTCAGATCCTACCTCTCTGACAGATCCTTTTGTGTTTCCATCAACGATTTTACTTCTGCAGTGGCGGCTCTTAAATGGGGGGTTCCGCAGGGGTCCATCCTGGGTCCTCTCTTGTTCTCCTTATACCTGCTGCCACTCGGTGCTATTTTCCGGAAACACAATATACCCTTCCACTTCTACGCTGATGACTGTCAAATTTACTTCCCCCTAAGACAAAATGGTACAGGCTCTATTCAACCTCTGCTCGACTGCCTGGCTGACATCAGGGACTGGATGGCTTTAAATTTCTTAAGCTTCAACGATAAGAAGTCGGAAGCCATATTGTTCCTTCCCAATGACACAACCTCAAACCACTGCATTGACCTGTCGGCTCTACCCCTGTCCGAAAAACAAAAAGTCACAAATCTGGGAGTGATAATGGATCCTTCCATGAAACTCAACAGTCATGTAAACATGATTGTCAAATCCTGTTTTTTCCAGCTGAGGCGTCTGTCTAAGCTGAAGCCCATATTATCAAAAAACAACCTGGAGACAGTGATTCACGCATTCATTACATCTAGGCTGGATTACTGCAATTCCCTTCTGCTTGGCGTCAGTCAAGCCACCATTGCACGATTACAACTGGTTCAGAACGCAGCTGCCCGATTTTTAACCAGCACACGCAAAAGAGAGCACATTACACCAGTCTTGGCCTCCCTTCACTGGCTACCGGTTCATCTTCGAATCCAATTCAAAATTCTCATGTATGTCTACAAATCGCTGAACAGTCTCGCCCCCGCCTATCTCTCGGATCTGATACACCCATATGTCCCTCCACGTGCTTTGAGGTCAGAGGATCAGGTACTCTTAATAGTTCCAGAAACTCGCCTTAAGCGCAGGGGTGACAGGGCTTTCTCTGTAGCAGGCCCAAGACTCTGGAACGAGTTACCGCTGCTCATCAAACAGGCCCCCTCCCTCTCGGTTTTCAAATCCCGGTTAAAAACTCACTACTACTCCATCGCTTTCAATGCCAGCTGATTTGTATTGGATCGTTTTATTTATGATCTGCAATGTTTTTATGTTTTTCGTGTTGTACCTTCATTGTCTGTGTTGCCTGTTGCGTGTTTGTTTGTCCAGCACTTTGTGTGGACTTGTTCCTGTTTAAAGTGCTTTATAAATAAAATGGTATGGTATGGTACAAAACCCACAATTTTCTACATTAAATTTAAATCTCTCTCTTAAGAATTGATTTGAAGGATATATGTTATTTATACTTTTAAAATGTAGTTCTTTAAGTTTAGGAGGAATAACAAACGAGGATAATAAAGCAACTTGAGCTTCTGTTCATTTTTACCGGAAGCTAAAACCACTTCCTGAATGGTTTCCTTGTGTTGCATTCAGGTGCGCTCGGTTTTTTTCGTTCTTGCACCTGTCAGGGAAGTAGAACAAAATAAGCCCCTCCTCTCGGCAGTCCTGTACTTTTTGGGTGGGGAAATGACGACCGGCGGGTTCAAAGCCCCGCCTCCCAGCGAAAACATCTGTCCTCACATCACGTAAAGACGTTTTTCTTCCTTGTAGAGATATTTAGGTCTCAGTTGTTCAGCTCTTCAGGTGGAGAAGATGGGGAAGATTGAGTGGGCGATGTGGGCCAACGAGCAGGCTCTGGCTTCAGGTCTCAGTGAGTATTATAAAGTTAGTGCCCTTCAGCTTCTTACTTAAAAAGTTTACTTCAAAATACTATTTTCTCTCATAACATTTTACTTTATTTAGCCTTATCCTGTTTGTTTTCTAAGATCATTTGTTACAAATCATTCTCTTTGAGCTTAATGTGACAGCAGGTACTTTCACCTTCCTGTTTTCTTCTTTCAGTTCTTCTTACAGGAGGAATAGTGGGGGTGGCTGGCCAGTTCAGAGGCTGGGAGTTTGCTGCTTATGCAGTGTATCCTTTACAAACCATCACTTTAAAAAAATAAATAATAATATTTAAGCTCCAATGGGTTTATTTAAAATTATAATCAAAAAGTTTTGTTTGCTTTTGTTTAACCTTTAGATCACAGCTCACAGGAAGTTGATGTTGTGTCATGTTTTATGAATCACAAGCCTAAATGTAGAAATGTGATTTGTGTAAGTAAATCTTGGCTAAGAAAACTGAAGCCATAAATATAACTGTCGTGTTATTTTTGCAATATTTAAGCCAAAAAAAAAAACATTAGATGCATAAAATACATTTTGAATGCTAAACTAATAATTTAAACACATTAGGCTGAGCATGATCATTTATACAAGTTGTTTCAGTTTTTTTGTATTTTATTTGTGTTCATTTTTAGTATTTGTCACTGTACCGTAATTAACCTCTGTTGTTTATTAAAGAGAAACGCATTTGAACTATTTAAGCTTTTTTTTTTAGCTTTTCTTTCATTCTTTTCATGTTTTATTTAAAAAAAAAAATTTTTTTACGTTGAAGCCTTATCAGAGTTATCTTAATTTAGTTAGAACTGTGTGGCGTGTTTCAATCACGATTTAACTAAAGCCTTGACCAGTAAGAAGTGCCGCCGGTGCGTTCGTGTGTCTTCTTGAGTATCCCAGAAGTAAGCGGGCCAAAGGAACAAGTATGGCGAGATCGTAAGCAATCCTAGTATTAATTATTTTCCACTAATATGATCAGGAAGTTCCACACGATCATCTTTTAATGCAATTCTTGTTTTCTTGCAGAGGCCAGTATTGCTTCACCGTGTGTGTAAAATCCTTTGGACCACTGACGAGGAACTACTATGTCAGGGCGTTTTTGCATGCTGCGTAAGTTTATATGGCCAATTTGAGCTCTAACTAAATGTATTTTGAAGAAATGTTTTCAGTGAATTACTTTTTTTTTTAATCTTCACCATCTTTGTTTTGTTAGCATTCCTCCTGTTCGCAGTAAAAGCATTGCAACGTCTTTGTTGTCTCACCACCCCCCACTGCTGCTTCTTTTAGTATCTGCGTGCCCGGAGGGTTTATGCTGGCCACTGTGCTCGGATGCGTCTGCCTCGGCATCGCCAGCCTCATCTACCTAGCAGTGAGTTGGCAGCTTTGCAACATTTTTCTGCAGTCCAACCCATTGATTAATGGCGACTTGGCTATACGAGAGGAAGACTATTCAAGGAAACAAAGAACTGTCGACAAGGAAGAGATTGTTACACACTTCTGTTGAAACATGGCCTTGTACTTATGCAACCTGACCAGTCAGGGGTGTGACAGTACTCCTCAATAGCTTTTATTGTTCAAACGTAGATGAAGCCTAGTTTACACCATTTTAATAGCGGATTTGGATACAAATGTGAGCATCCAAAATACTGTAATTGTCTGTAGGCCTGTCGCAATAAACAATACATCAATTAATCGCATGTTAAAGTGTCTGTGAATCATCTTCCTTCTTTGCATAAAATGATACAAGATATATATCTTGTATCATTCAACTATGTTCGTTTTTGCAAACAAAATGATAAATTAATGAAAATTCCTTTCAAAGTGAGTTTAAAATTAAAAACCGTGTTTCTTCACGGGACGTCCGACTACACGCGAATGCAACATCTGTGACGTAGGAGGATGAATGTCTTTAGAACGCCCCTTTTACATATTCATGGCGGACAAGAAATAAAATGACGAAATTATCAATCTAAGTTAAGATTTGAGCAATTTGTCTTCAGTTTGGGAAGCAGGAAGTTAGATGAGCAGAAACAGCAGGTTCTAATTTAGGTCTGCACCCGTATTTTTTTTTTGTCTTGCCTGTTCAGGAAGCGAGGGAGCTCCGAGAGGGGGTGGGGCAGCTTTATTTATTCCATACTTGACGAAGTATTTCATTTTTTGGGAAAGTGAAAAGGCTCACTTGTTCACTGATGATATTAGAACACCCAAATGCGACACACCGTAATGGCATTATACAAAAAAAAAAGGCGATCTGGCAGAGAATGAATATGCGTTATCATGGCAGACGCAGACTGAGGTTCATCCTCCTACGTCACAGATGTTGCATTCGCGTGTAGTCGGACGTCCCATGAAGAAACACGGTTTTTAATTTTAAACTCAGTTTGAAAGGAATTTTCATTAATTTATCATTTTGTTTGCAAAATCGAACATAGTTGAATGATACAATATATACAACTTCTATCATTTTATGCAAAGAAGGAAGATGATGTCACAGACACTTTAAATTGAAATTTATTTTAATTTTATTTATTCATTCATTTCAGATTTAAAACAAGAAAGAGAAATTACAATTCACAATAGAGAGAAACAAGAAAGGAAAAAAATTCTAAAATGAATGGTAGCAGAAGAAGAAAAAAATCTTATCATATCTGCCCNTGCGCTGCGAAGTTCTGTGTTTATATGATAATATAACTGTTTAAAAAATATAATAAAACCATGAATCACTCGTCCAACAACACAAAAAGACCCTGTAATCAGCAGAGCATCACCAGCCAATTTGGACATGATTTAATTCGCTCGTGAGTCGTGACAAATCCATTTCCTCATTCCTGTGAGTGGAGGATGAAGCGATCACTTGACTTTTGGCAAAAAAACTAAATAAAAGTCCAGCTCTGGGATGAAGAAGGGATATTTAATACATTTGTGTCACATAAAAAACAGTCCTGCATCGCTTTGCAATCCTTTGAATGAGAACGAGCCGCGGCGCTGAGGCTGTGACAGGCGGGGGCGTGGGTTGGGGCGTGACAAACAACTCTGTTTTTATTGGCTGGTCAGTGTCCGGGTCACTCTGTGTTTTCAGTGTTTTTATAAATGCTGATAGAGAAGCAAGGGGACTATAGTTTTTTTCAGAGATTACTTTGTCTAACATCAGTCTGTCAGTAGATAGTGACAGAGTGAAGAAATATGTTAAAAATATATTGTTTGAAAAGTTACAGACTACATTACAATGTTACATACCCCACCTTTAAGCATTAAAGGTATTGTGACATGATGTTGGAAATTTGCATATTTGTCAGAACATATATATCTTATATCATTGAGCTCTGTTCGTTTTTGCAAAATAAATTATAAATATATTAAAATTTTATTCCAAGTTATGGTAGTTTTTTTCTCTGGGATACGCCCCTAAAAATCCGCGCATTTCCGCAAAACGTCATCTTGACGTGACAACGGGAAGGCACGCTCCAACGTGCATTTAAATAATAATGGCGGAGCATGTCCGATCGCGTCTGAGATATATCATTTTAAGACAGTAAATCTTCCAAAACTCTCATTAATAAACACTCCCTGAATAAAAAGAAATTACAGATGTTACCTGATCGCGCAGACATAATTTAAAAATACATACATAGCTACGTGTTTGCTCCGGGCTCTCGGCTAATGTTTCTTAGCAGCTATCTTGGCTAACAGAGTCCCTGACACCGGTCACGTCTGAGATATATCATTTTAAGACAGTAAATCTTCCAAAACTCTCATTAATAAACCCTCCCCGAATAAAAAGAAACTACAGATGTTACCTGATCGCGCAGACATAATTTAAAAATACATACATAGCTACGTGTTTGCTCCGGGCTCTCGGCTAATGTTTCTTAGAAGCTATCTTGGCTAACAGAGTCCCTGACACCGGTCACGTCTGAGATATATCATTTTAAGACAGTAAATCTTCCAAAACTCTCATTAATAAACCCTCCCCGAATAAAAAGAAACTACAGATGTTACCTGATCGCGCTGACATAATTTAAAAATACATACATAGCAACGTGGCCTGTATCTCGGCTAGTGTGTTAGCTGCTATCTCGGCTTATTCCCTGTCGCGTCAGCGATATATCATTTTAAGACAGTAAATCATCCAAAACTCTCATTAATAAACCCTCCCCGGATAAAAAGAAACTACAGATGTTACCTGATCGCGCAGACATAATTTAAAAATACATACATAGCTACGTGTTTGCTCCGGGCTCTCGGCTAATGTTTCTTAGAAGCTATCTTGGCTAACAGAGTCCCTGACACCGGTCACGTCTGAGATATATCATTTTAAGACAGTAAATCTTCCAAAACTCTCATTAATAAACCCTCCCCGAATAAAAAGAAACTACAGATGTTACCTGATCGCGCTGACATAATTTAAAAATACATACATAGCAACGTGGCCTGTATCTCGGCTAGTGTGTTAGCTGCTATCTCGGCTTATTCCCTGTCGCGTCAGCGATATATCATTTTAAGACAGTAAATCATCCAAAACTCTCATTAATAAACCCTCCCCGGATAAAAAGAAACTACAGATGTTACCTGATCGCGCAGACATAATTTAAAAATACATACATAGCTACGTGTTTGCTCCGGGCTCTCGGCTAATGTTTCTTAGAAGCTATCTTGGCTAACAGAGTCCCTGACACCGGTCACGTCTGAGATATATCATTTTAAGACAGTAAATCATCCAAAACTCTCATTAATAAACCCTCCCCGGATAAAAAGAAACTACAGATGTTACCTGATCGCGCTGACATAATTTAAAAATACATTATTAGAAAAGTGTGTGTGCTACTGATTCGGCTAGCTTGTTAGCAGCGAACATAAAGAATTTGCCGTGATAATTGGCTTTATACACTCACAGTGTATAAAGTAAAACAACATGAACTCACGTAAAATATATAGTTTATAATCTAAAACACTACACACCTCCGATTATGTTTACACAAAGACTTACTCATCTCCTGGACAGTCTTCCGATGGTCCCTGCGTTGTTTCGACATGGTAGCTCCTGTGGGACTTTCTTCTGTAGATTTTCTTTTAAAAATAGTAGGAATAGCATCCGGTTTTAAAAGTCTTCTGAATCTTACTGGTAATCCTAAAGATTCTTTTATACCAGGTCTTTCCTGAAAACAATCGGCAGTGAAATGGTCGCTGCAGACATACGACTCCTGGAACCCACCGGTCCTTGTCTGGTCCATTCTTGTCGAAGTTTCTCATCTTTTGGAAATTTGTGAAGGCTCACTTGTTCACTGCTGATATTAGAACACCCAAATGCGCTACAACGTGACGGCATTTTTCAAGTTACACAAATAAAAGAGGCGATCCTTCAGGAAATGAATGTGTATGGCAAGCAGTTAACACACCAAACAAACGGGCAAGGCTCTGCCTTCTTCCCGTTGTCACGTCACACTGATGTGATGACGTATTGCGGAAATGCGCAGAATTTTAGGGGCGTATCCCAGCAAGTACCAGAGAAAAAATTAGCATAATTTAGAATAAAATTTTAATATATTTATAATTTATTTTGCAAAAACGAACAGAGCTCAATGATATAAGATGTACATGTTCTGACAAATATGCAAATTTCCAACATCATGTCACAATACCTTTAAATAGTATTGTGAAACAGTAACGTGAAATTTTCATGTTATGAAAGAGTGATTATATACTTATTTCTATTTAATTTTAATATTATAAAGATCACTGGGGATGGGATGAAATTGAAATAACCTGGATACTATTAGTTCTGTTATATTAAGAAAGATAAAATGAGATTAGATACTTGTATGTGTAGTAAGCACCTCAAGCAATGTGAAAATGCTAACGGCATAATCATTAATGTGCCTTACTTACTTTGTTTACAGAATAACTCCACTGTTCCATCTGGTCATGCCTCATGTTTATGTTTATGTTTATTAAATTTGTTCATTTTTTTTACAAAAGAAATACAATACAAGACAATCCCATCAATGATACGTACACAATGTAAAAAAATGAAAGGTAGCAGAAAGAAGAATAAATCTTATTATATCTGCCCCTTTTTTCAAACAATCAGATTAAACAATAATAATCTTTCACCAGCAGTACAAAATGACTAACTCTTTCTAATTTTCTAATACTAATACATAACTAATAATTGATACAATACACATTATGCTAATTCATATATATTTATGCTAATTCATATATATTTTTTCAACAAATTCCTTTTGATCATTTTCTTAAATGTAAACAGTGACTTGGCATTTTTAACTACATTCTCCAAGCCATTCCATAATCTAATTCCCTGGATTGAGGTAGAACGTCCCTTCAAGCTAGTTCTGAATTGTGGTTTTACAAACATCTCTGTCCCCTTAAGATTATAACAACTTTGTCTTTTAACAAAATTCATTTGGATATTTAAAGGTAAATCGTTATTTTGAGCCCTATACATAATTGATAAAATATTATAATCAACCAAATCATGGAATTTCAATAATTTCAGTTGATAAAATAGTGTACTGGATGGATGACAATAATGTTTTCTAGTGATAATTCTAACAGCTCTTTTCTGTAATACAAAAATAGGCTTTGTGATTGTTTTACACGCTTTCCCCCAAACATCAATACAATAGATTAAGTGTGGAACAATGATTGTGTTATACAACAAATACAGAGCTTTATCATTCAATAGGTCTCTGACCTTGTACAGTACTGCAATCGATTTAGCTATTTTTATTCTTACAGAATTTATGTGTTGTTTCCATGTCAGTTTGTCATCAATAATAACACCCAAAAACTTCACCTCACTCACTCTGCAAATCTCAACACCCTCAATTTTGAGTGGAACGTCAACAGTTTTCTTTTTATTACTGAATATCATGTAATTAGTTTTTTCTAGATTTAATGATAATTTATTGATTTTAAACCAAGTTTGTATTTTGGTAAATTCTGTCTTTATCAATTCCAACATTTGTTCTATATCTTCACCTAAACAGAAAAATGTGGTATCATCAGCAAAAAGTATACATTTAAGGAGTCCTGACACATTTACCAAGTCATTCACATATAAAATAAATAGCTTTGGTCCAAGCACAGAGCCCTGGGGAACTCCACATGTGATATTACAGAGGTCAGATCTTACATCATTTATTTGTACAAATTGTTTCCTATCTTTTAAGTAGCTAGATACCCACTGTAATGCTGGTCCTCTAATACCATATTTGTTCAGTTTTTCAGAATGTGGTTTGTTCAGAATGTGGACATTCTCTACAGCCAACTCCAGAAGCGGACCACCGACTCAGTCTTTGTTCAGAGAATCATGCAGCAGTTCACAGACAGCATTCAAAAAATCTGGTAAATTAAAATTAATGCATATGTTGTGCTGTTTAATATTACTGATATTTTTTTAATGTCATGATTGAACTACTTCACATTTCTTGTTGTTTTACCTGGTGACTAGATGAACACTGTTCTCTTATGGTCCTGTTCAGAGACTCCCTCCCTACTATTTGTGGAGAACACAGTATATATATATACATATATATATATATATATA
>JBBPBX010015402.1:0-49521 GCA_038048925.1 Garcialebias charrua | reverse complement strand
AATAGGTACAGTATGAGCCTCGTACTGGATAATTACTGCATGAACTTTGATGAGTTGCTTTTCATTTCTTAAGTCAAAGTCAAAGTCAACTTTATTGTCAAAACTGCAATATGTACAGGACATACACAGGATTGAAATTGCAACCATGATAAACAACCATGATGAAACACACTTTAACTTCGGTTAGCTCCGGCTTCGACAGTCGGCTTTGGACGGACTGTGTGTCCGATCAGAGGTTGCTGCACTCGGTGAACTCTGTGGACGTCTCAGGCCCGGAGCAGCAGCCACCGATTGCTCTGCCGCATCCCACCACGAGATTAGTCTCTCCTCTCTATAAGTCGCTTTGTCCAATTATTGGCAATAAATTGGAAAAATCCATAAACATGTCGCACCTTTATTTAAGTCGCATCTATTATGCGTCACCGCTGACGCGTCTCCTATGTTACGCGTCACCGCCCTGCTGCATATGGCGGCCACAGGAGCGAGCGAGCACGGAAGGACTTTACAAGATTAACACGGTAAAAACAGTTATTTGTTTGCTGAAAATTATAGCAAAGATGTGTCTTAGCTGAACTTTTCCTGCAGCTGCAGTATGTAGTAGTGGCAGGGAATCGGACTTGGGATCCGAAGGACCCAGGTTCGAACCCCGGCCACGGCACACCTTGGGGTGTCTATGAGTGCACATCTATTTTCCCCAGCTCCCCGGGCGCTGACTATGGCTGCTCACTGCACCACCTGGTGGTGGTTGGGTTAAATGCAGAGACCAATTTCGTCTGTCAAGTATGGGAACATACACAGATGACAAAAATGTGACATTTATTTATTTATTGATTGATTTTTTTTCTGGAAAACGCAGGACTTAGAAAATTTTTTGAACATAGACACCTTTCTGGTCCCTCCCCCTTGCTGTCGGCTGACATGCAACTCACCCTCCTTAGCTCCTCCTCCACAGCATGGCCTGTCTCGTGACTGGCCAGGCGGGGTTGGGACAGGCGGGGGATGGACGGGGGATGGGCGTGAGAAGCTCGTTCATGAACCAAACTCTGTTTTTATTGGCTGGTTAAAAACTCTGTTTTTATTGGCTGGTTAACGGCGGGTCACTGTGGGTTTTTAGAAATGCTTGTAGTACCACCGGGAGAAGCCAGAGGACTATAGTTTTTTTCAGAGATTACCTGTCTAACATCAGTCTGTCAGGAGATAGTGACAGAGTGAAGAAATATGTTAAAAATATATTTTTAGAAAAGTTACATACAGCAGCTTTAATAAATGAACGCAATTGTCAAATCAGCTGGATTTAAAAAATAGTTTTGCTACGAGCACCCGCACGGGTGGGACCGCAGCATTTTCTTTAAATTTTAGCAAAATAAACGCTTTAAAAAAACATTTGTTAGCTGACATTATAGCACAAGTGTTCCTGAGCTTAACCGTTCCTTAATAAATTCACGAAATGGTCAAATCTATTTAAATCAATTTACCGATCGATCTACGTTCCCACCCTCATTTATGGTCATGAGCTTTGGGTTGTGACCGAAAGAACGAGATCTCGGATACAAGCGGCTGAAATGAGTTTTCTCCGCAGGGTGTCTGGACTCTCCCTTAGAGATAGGGTGAGAAGCTCAGTCATCCGGGAGGGACTCGGAGTAGAGCCGCTGCTTCTCCACATCGAGAGGAGCCAGTTGAGGTGGCTCGGGCATCTGGTTAGGATGCCTCCTGGACGCCTCCCTGGTGAGGTGTTCCGGGCATGTCCCACCGGGAGGAGACCCAGAGGAAGACCCAGGACACGCTGGAGGGACTATGTTTCTCGGCTGGCCTGGGAACGCCTTGGGATTCCCCCAGAGGAGCTGCTCCAAGTGGCTGGGGAGAGGGAAGTCTGGGCCTCCCTACTTAGGCTGCTACCCCCGCGACCCGACCCCAGATAAGCGGAAGAAGATGGATGGTTGGATGGTCAAATCTGCTGGATTTAAATTGTTTCGCTTTGACGTCTTCCAAACCGTCGCGTGCGCTGTGAAAATAAATAGAATTTTAGCTCAAACGTCTCTTACGGCTAACAATTTGTAAATGTCCATGTAGTGATTACTTTCTGTAAGTTTCATAAAAATCTGTCCTGTGGTTCATGAGCTATTTGCTAAAAAGTACCCGGAAAATAAACAAAGCTAACCGCTGCACATTTACGAAGCTAAAGCATTGAATTTTATCTCAAATGTCTCATACAGGTAAAAGTTTGTAAATGTCCATATAGTGATTACTTTCTGTAAGTTTGATAAAAATCTGTCCTGTGGTTCTTGACTTATTTTGCTAACAAACACTGAGCTAACAGTAGTTACCTCCAGAGCAGGAGGCCGGGCAGCAACAGACTGAGTCCGACCAGAGGAGGCTGCCGTCGGACACATTAGGTGGGAACGGTCGGTGTACCGTAGCAGACAAAAGTAGTACTGCACCCCTAGCGGCCGAAAGTGGTACTGCACCATTTTTGCCAAAATGAAAAACGGTCATATCTGAGCCAAAAATTGGTCTAAAAATATGGGGGGAATTCTATAAACATGTCGCACTGCTCAATAAGTCGCAGGGCATGCAAAAAGGTGTGACGTATAGACCGGAAATACGGAACAGCTCCTACCATTTATCATAGAGCAAATAAGTCAAAGGAAAATCAAAACTATTATCAAGCTGCAAAAATGCTGCCGTTTTTAGTTTTATTTTATTTAATCCACCACGTGGATTGGAAGAAATAGGGTTGGGAACGGTGGGGGGAGGGGTGTGTGACTAGTCGACATGAAATATGAAAACTCGCGATATGACATAGAAGCAATTGGTCAACTAGTCGATCAATCTATTCAACCCCAACGTATATACAGTTATATACAAACCGCATTCCAAAAAAGTTGGGACACTAAACAAATTGTGAATAAAAACTGAATGCAATGATGTGGAGATGCCAACATCTAATATTTTATTCAGAATAGAACACAAATCACAGATCAAAAGTTTAAACTCAGAGAATGTGTCGGCTCGGCCTGGTGGCTGCCTGGTGGGGCTCGGGTCCTCTGGTCCTGTTGGGCCTCGGCCTTAGAGGTGTGCGTCCTCGGTGCCCGGGCCTTGGTGCCTAGTTCTGGAGCTACATCGGTGCAGCAGGTTCCGGCGGGGGCCTGTGAGTATGTCACTGTTGACCCCGGGGGGCCATTGTGTGTAGTCGCTGGTGGGGTTGTTCCGGTTCTCCCCTATGGTCGGATCTGGGGGGTGGGCGAGTGGTTCATCCTGTTTGGGTGGCCCAGGGGGCTCCGTGCTCGGGGTCCCTCTTGGGGTCTGGTCCCCTCTCTGTCTGCCTCGGGTCTTGGATCGGGTCTCTGATGCTTCGCGGTCACTATTAAATGTTCTATTATGCCTCTTTTCCACCGCTCGGCTCGGGTTGGATCGGCTCAGATCGGCTCAGCTCGGGTCGGGTCACATCTATGTTCTGTTTCCACAGCTTTTTTGTACCCCTTCTGTGGGCGGGGTCCAGAATCCTACTCGTCTTACCACGTCTTTTAACTTCAACTAAAAAATATGAACATATAACCCCTGTCCTGGCATCCCTTCATTGGCTCCCGGTCTGCTATCGAATTGATTTTAAGATTTTATTGCTTGTTTTTAAAATCTTAAAAGGTCTGGCCCCGTCATATTTATGTGATCTTATTAATATCTACACTCCTGTAAGAGCACTCCGGTCTACCAACCAGTTTCTCTTAGATGTCCCCAGATCCAGAATGAAATCCAGAGGTGATCGGGCTTTTGCGGTTGCTGCTCCAAAACTGTGGAACAGTTTACCTGAGAAAGTAAAGACCGCTCAGACTGTTGACACTTTTAAATCTTCACTTAAGACTCATCTCTTTTACTTGGCATTTGATCCTCGCAGAATGTGAGATCAAATTATGAGCAGATTTTATTGTTGTTGTGTATTTACTGATAGCTTTATTATGTTTAGTGGCACTAGATGCATTTTACTCTGTTTTTATTTTTTATTTTTTTTAACTGTAAAGCACTTTGGTCGACTTCGGTTGTTTTTATGTGCTATATAAATAAAATTGACATTGACATTGACATGGTGGCAGTAGTGTTCCCTCAAGCTATTTACAGTACTAGCCACCACTAGAAGAAGAACACAATAAAGGCTTTGACAGAATGTTGTGAAAGAGATGTCATGCTATAATGAGTACCTCATGAGCTGTAATCTTTAAACCCAATTCATAATCCTACCTTGTTGCCTTCTTTAAACCCATGTATTTTCCAATTTAGTATTTTTACAATAAAGATGTATTAAAGCATATTTTATTATTTAGTTATGCACAAGGTGCTTGATAAAGTTGCAAAACCATATTTATCTGAGCTGCTTCAACCTTCCTGCCCTCCCCGATCTCAGATCAGCTGAGCAGTTGCTGCTGACAGTCCTCAAAACTTTTTAAATCTTATTTAAAAACACACATTTATTCCTTGGCTTTTAACACGTGATCTTATCTTTTATGGCATGTTAACACACCTGCAGTAAGACTGGTATATGTATTTATTTTTGTATGCTTTTTATAGTTTTTAATTAACTTGTCTTTTATGTTATTGTACAGCACTTTGGTTGACCCTGTGGTTTTTAAAATGTGCTTTATAAATAAAGTTGATTTAAAACATCACACTGTGATCTTTGAAACTGCCAGTGTCTCCCTGGCAAAGTTGCTGCTGGGTGGTAGATGGATGGTCTGTGAATTCTTTAACTTTAAACTGTCCAAAGGACTTTGGCCACTTTTAATTTTTGACTTTTTTTGTATGACTTCATCCTAGAACCAAATAATTTATAACGTAATAACAGTTGAGCAGATTCTAATAATCTTTATCTTATGATTCTTTAAAGGTCAAATGCAAATGGAAAGTTCTCTTAACTTCCAGTATGGATTTAAACACAATACACACTTCACATTATAAAATAAGTTTAGGAAATTGAATGTTCGAGGACACCACTTAAGAAAATATAACGTTTAATAGGAAAAGTTTGAAGTGACAAACAGAAGTAACAAATTTCCATCTGGTGTCTCACGTCTTCCTCCAGAAGATGACACAGGTTGTTGAATTCTGGTGATTTTCTTCTGTTGACTGTAAAAGAAAAATGTGATTAATTTAGTCCAGAAACTGTTTTTTTTTTTTTTAAACAACACAGTGTGATCACAACATGTTCATATACTGACTTTATCCTGTTGGAGTTATTTGAAATCAAATTCAATGTTTTATAGACATAAATGTGTCAAGCAACCTCCATTATTTGTCTCCCTTGTACTTTGTATCACATATCATCAATTATATCAAAAACCACATAGCTGATATTTTTCAAAAAAATATAGTGTGATCACAACATGTTCATATACTGACTATATCCTGTTGGAGTTATTTGAAATAAAATTCAATGTTTTATAGACATAACTGTGTCAAGCAACCTCCATTATTTGTCTCCCTTGTACTTTGTATCACATATCATCAATTATATCAAAAACCACATGGCTGATATTTTTCAAAAAAATATAGTGTGATCACAACATGTTCATATACTAAATGTATCCTGTTGGAGTTATTTGAAATAAAATTCAATGTTTTATAGACATAACTGTGTCAAGCTACCTCCATTATTTTTCTCCCTTGTACTTTGTATCACATATCATCAATTATATCAAAAACCACATAGCTGATATTTTTCAAAAAATTATAGTGTGATCACAACATGTTCATATACTAAATGTATCCTGTTGGAGTTATTTGAAATAAAATTCGAATTTTTATAATTTATTTTCGTTGTGCAAGCACAGGTTTGGAAGAAGTCAAAGCGAAACTACTTTAAATGCAGCAGATTTGACCACTACGTGACAATATTAAAGCGTGGTTGAGCTCAGGAACCCTCGTACTATAAAGTCAGCTATGAAATATATTTTATATCTGTTCATTGAGCTACATTTTAAAGACATAAAGCCGCCCGCGCGCCGCGCGTTGCTCGTGGCGAACCTACTTTTTAAAATCCTGCAGTTTTGAGCAATACGTGATTTTATTAAGGACACGTTCAGCTGAAGACCCATCTTTGCTATAAATTTAAAAACAAATAATTGTTTTTACCGTGTTATTCATGTAAAGTCCTGCCGTGATCGCTTCCCTCACTTCCGTGAAAACAGCTCGAGTCTCCTCCTTCCTACTTCCGGAGCGGGTGAGCTCGCCTCAGTACCCCTCTGAAACCAGCCCAAAAATCTCAAGAAATCTGGCGCGGGGCAGCACGGAATATCCAGTGGGAAAGGATGAAAGGGGGTCTCTGCGACGCACATATGACGTAACATCCGACCCGAGCCGACCGGTGGAAAAGGGGCATTAGAGAAGCCTTATACACTTATGCATGCTCACAACCACACACAAATAGATGCAGGGATGCACATGCAGGTATTTGTCATGATACGGTGTGGTGTTGAGGGAAGAGTCCAGTGGTGCAGACAGGTAGACTCCCAGAGGCACGAGTGGTGAAACAAAAATACTTTAATAACAAGAACTCAAAATACTGACGTGGCAGTAATAACAAAAAACTAAGAACGGTAGCTCTAACTGTGGCTGGAATACATGTACTAGGAAACTTCAAAGACTAAACGAAATGTACTCACACAACCAAGGAGTTGCACTGTAGCAAGAACACGACACACCAGGGGAAAATGGACGAATGACCTGGTGACGACACACAGTAACACGCTGACTAAAATATGCATCATAATTAACTATAATCACATACACCTGAGACGCAGGACTGAGAGACAACAAGGAGGGGAACAGACCAACAGGGGGAGACAACATACAGACCTGAGGGACAACATGTAAGGAGGAAGACAGACCAACAGACGGGGACAGAATAATCACATACACCTGAGACAACAGGGTGTAAGGAGGGGGACAGACCAACAGGGGGAGCCATCCTTACAGTACCCCCTCCCTCCCTCAAAGACGCCCCCAGGCGGCCCCAAAGACCACCCCCAAAAACCAGGGCGGGCAGAGGGAGGAACCACAGGGGCGGCGGGCACGAAGGAAACACAAGGACGGGGACCAAAAACACAAGGGCGACAGACAAAACACAAGGACAACAAACCGCAGGGCCTGGGAAAAACACCAAACACAAAGGCTAAACCAGAAAAAAAAAACAGCGAGCGAAATGCAGAAACCAGAACTAGGAACTAAACAAAGACTAAACCTAGAAAAACAACAAGCGTCCAAACATCATGGCCAGAACATCGACGACAGGCAAGGATCCGTCAGGAGGACGACCGGGAGTCCGCCCATCACGCAGAGCTACATCAGGGGGGTGACGTGAAGCGTCCCATAAGCAAGAGCATGTCGAGCGTGTAGTCATCAGGCGAGACATCGCCATGCGCACGGCCAGCAGGTGTCGACGAGTTGAGCGACAAGACTTCGTCGAAAGCGGAGACTGCCGGCGTAGGGACCGCAGGAGATGGCGAGACGTCACCTCCTTCGAGAGGCAGCGAGACGTCAGCTTCTTCTTCGAGCGGCGAGGCGACGTCTGGCATGAAGTCATCAAACGCAGAGACGTTATCAATGTGGAGACCCTCAGTTGACGTGGATGCCATGGAAGCAGCACCGACAGCGCCCTCTGCAGAGTTGGAGGCGTCTGTCACGCTGGGACCCTCTGTAGAGGTTGAGGCGTCCATTGTGCTGGGACCCTCTGTAGAGGTGAAGGCGTCCATTGTGCTGGGACCCTCTGTAGAGGTGGAGGCGTCCATCGTGCTGGGACCCTCTGTAGAGGTGGAGGCGTCCATCGTGCTGGGACCCTCTGTAGAGGTGGAGGCGTCCATCGTGCTGGGACCCTCTGTAGAGGTGGAGGCGTCCATCGTGCTGGGACCCTCTGTAGAGGTGGAGGCGTCCATCGTGCTGGGACCCTCTGTAGAGGTGGAGGCGTCCATCGTGCTGGGACCCTCTGTAGAGGTGGAGGCGTCCATCGTGCTGGGACCCTCTGTAGAGGTGGAGGCGTCCATCGTGCTGGGACCCTCTGTAGAGGTGGAGGCGTCCATCGTGCTGGGACCCTCTGTAGAGGTGGAGGCGTCCATCGTGCTGGGACCCTCTGTAGAGGTGGAGGCGTCCATCGTGCTGGGACCCTCTGTAGAGGTGGAGGCGTCCATCGTGCTGGGACCCTCTGTTGAGGTGGAGGCGTCCATCGTGCTGGGACCCTCTGTAGAGGTGGAGGCGTCCATCGTGCTGGGACCCTCTGTAGAGGTGGAGGCGTCCATCGTGCTGGGACCCTCTGTAGAGGTGGAGGCGTCCATCGTGCTGGGACCCTCTGTAGAGGTGGAGGCGTCCATCGTGCTGGGACCCTCTGTAGAGGTGGAGGCGTCCATCGTGCTGGGACCCTCTGTAGAGGTGGAGGCGTCCATCGTGCTGGGACCCTCTGTAGAGGTGGAGGCGTCCATCGTGCTGGGACCCTCTGTAGAGGTGGAGGCGTCCATCGTGCTGGGACCCTCTGTAGAGGTGGAGGCGTCCATCGTGCTGGGACCCTCTGTAGAGGTGGAGGCGTCCATCGTGCTGGGACCCTCTGTAGAGGTGGAGGCGTCCATCGTGCTGGGACCCTCTGTAGAGGTGGAGGCGTCCATCGTGCTGGGACCCTCTGTAGAGGTGGAGGCGTCCATCGTGCTGGGACCCTCTGTAGAGGTGGAGGCGTCCATCGTGCTGGGACCCTCTGTAGAGGTGGAGGCGTCCATCGTGCTGGGACCCTCTGTAGAGGTGGAGGCGTCCATCGTGCTGGGACCCTCTGTAGAGGTGGAGGCGTCCATCGTGCTGGGACCCTCTGTAGAGGTGGAGGCATCCATCGTGCTGGGACCCTCTGTAGAGGTAGAGGCGTCCATCGTGTTGGGACCCTCTGTAGAGGTGGAGGCGGCCATCGTGCTAGGACCCTGTGTAGAGGTAGTGGGAGCAGCGCCCTCCTCTGTCATTGTGGGAGCAGCGCTCTCCTCTGTCATTGTGGGAGCAGCGCCCTCCTCTGTCATCGTGGAAGCAGCGCCCTCCTCTGTCATCGTGGGAGCAGCACCCTCCTCTGTCATCGTGGAAGCAGCGCCCTCCTCTGTCATCGTGGGAGCAGCGCCCTCCTCTGTCATCGTGGGAGCAGCGCCCTCCTCTGTCATCGTGGGAGCAGCGCCCTCCTCTGTCATCGTGGGAGAAGCGTCCTCTGTCATCGTGGGAGCAGCGCCTTCCTCTGTCATTGTGGGAGCAGCGCCCTCCTCTGTCATCGTGGGAGCAGCGCCCTCCTCTGTCATCGTGGGAGCAGCACCCTCCTCTGTGGAGGCTGGGGAGACAGGACACTCAAAAACAAATGATTCATCCTTCAGAGCTCTAACCAAAGTCAACATCTGTGTGAGGCCTGGGTTGGGTATTAAACAAGTACTATTAATGATCATGTTTTCGATAGTGGTATAAGACTTAACTTTATAACGAGGGTCCGGGTTATTGGCAGCAGCATCAACCAGTCTGTTTATCTGCTATAGAGTGAGAGTGGCTTCAGATCCCTGTTCCATAGTGACCCCTGTGGTCGATGTGTGATCTGAATGCTCCTCTTCAGAGCGGGAGCTCGAACGCTCCCCCTTCTGTGAAGGAGTCTGGTGAGGAAGTCTCCTCTCGGCTGCGTGTCGTGCAGGATCCTCTGTGTCTCCTGCAGACGTGTGGGGAATCCCATACCCCCCCCTCAAAGCACGTCTCCCCTGAGACGTCACGGAGCGGTACCCCACCCCCTTTGAAAATTCCCCCGGCTGACCTGACAGCGTGGGAATTGAAGCAGCAGGGGGGCCGGGCTGAAACCCGGAAATGGTTTTCTTTGTCGGTCGCCGCCTCCTACAGCGGCGGCGTGTTTCGTCGAACCAGGACTCCACTGGGTCCAAGTCGTCTTCGGACACGTCCCACAAGGACATGGCTCGCACAGGAGTGAAGGAGGAAGACGGTTTGGAGCGGCCGTCTCTGCGTCTTCTCCGTGCTCGCTCCGCGGCCATCAGCGGGGACGGAAGTTCTTCCAGCCCGGGTTGGTGAAAACTCCAGGCGGCGTCCATTGTAAAACCGCTCACACGTATGACGGCTGCGTCTGTTCGAGTGGAAGCTGTCATCTTCTGCCTCTGTGAGAAGTCCAGAACACCTACCTGCTGGACTCGGTACGGTCGGGTCATTATCTGTCACGATATGGCGTGGTGTTGAGGGAAGAGTCCAATGGTGCAGACAGGTAGACTCCCAGAGGCACGAGTGGTGAAACAAAAATACTTTAATAACAAGAACTCAAAATACTGACGTGGCAATAATAACAAAAAACTAAGAACGGTAGCTCTAACTGTGGCTGGAATACATGTACTAGGAAACTTCAAAGACTAAACGAAATGTACTCACACAACCAAGGAGCTGCACTGTAGCAAGAACACGACACACCAGGGGAAAATGGACGAATGACCTGGTGACGACACACAGTAACACGCTGACTAAAATATGCATCATAATTAACTATAATCACATACACCTGAGACGCAGGACTGAGAGACAACAAGGAGGGGAACAGACCAACAGGGGGAGACAACATACAGACCTGAGGGACAACATGTAAGGAGGAAGACAGACCAACAGACGGGGACAGAATAATCACATACACCTGAGACAACAGGGTGTAATGAGGGGGACAGACCAACAGGGGGAGCCATCCTTACAGTATTGTATGTATATATGTAGATGTGCATGTAACTGCATATGGATGTATATGTATGTATGTATGTATATATATGTAGGTATAGGTATATACAGTATATTTATAAAAATCTACTGCAAAGCCATGAATATTTTAAGTCTTTTATACATATGTGTTTTGTTATTGTGTTCTGTCATGTTCTTTGCAGGTTTGCGGGTGGCGGTCAGGTGTGTTTGCCTTGTGCTTTCTGTGTGTATTTGTTATGTTTTGTGGTCTTACTTTACGTCTTTCCTTTCTTTCTATCCTATTATCACAAATTGCCCTCTGGACTTTCTTCCATCCAGGTTTTTGAAAGAGGTTTTTAATTCTGTGGGTTTCTGTGTTTTAACACTTTTAAACTCCTGCCTTCGTTTAGGAATTGTCCTTGCTGCATTTAAACATGCTGTAGTTAGGCCCCTTCTTAAAAAACCTCACCTGGACCCATCAATTTTATCTAATTTTAGACCTATTTCTCATCTTCCTTTTTTATCTAAAGTTTTAGAAAAAATTGTTTTTATGCAGTTACAACCTGTTTTAGAAAATCATGGTATTTCTGAGACATTTCAGTCTGGTTTTAGATCCCGTCATTCTACCGAATCAGCCTTGTTAAAAGTCCATAATGACATTTCAAAAACAATAAATTAATAATCACATCAAAAAAAGCACTAGATTTTTTATTTTATTTTATTTATTTATTTGTTCATTTTACATTTTGTAAAGAAAAAAACATTTTTACATTTTAACAATCAAATGAAAAAGAGAAAAAACATAAAATGAAAGGAGACAGGGAGAAGAAAAAATCTTATTTTACCTGCCCCTTATTTCTATAATAATAACAAAAAAAAACGAGATCAATAAAATAACTCAATCAAATATACAAATTTCCAAACCACTCAACAATGATACAAAATTTAAGCTACATGATTTGAATACACATTTAAGTTTTAGTACAATTTGACAATTTGAGTATTTAGTATCTAATTAACACATTAGCTTTAATAATTTTTTTTAAGACTTTAAGTGAGTTAGTAGTTTTAATTTCATTTTCTAAACTATTCCACAAGTCAACACTTTGGATTGATACACACCGTCCTTTCAGACTTGTTCTGTATTTTGGCTTTGCAAAAATCTCCATTCCTTTCAGGTTGTAACAGCTCATTCTTTTTACAAAATTTACTTGACCATTTAGAGGCATTTAGAGGCAATGGATTTTTATGAGCTCTATACGTTACCAACAAAATGTTGTAATTTACCAAATCATAAAACTTAAGCCGGCTTCCCACCCTCATCTATGGTCATGAGCTTTGGGTTATGACCGAAAGAACAAGATCTCGGATACAAGCGGCTGAAATGAGTTTTCTCCGCAGGGTGGCTGGACTCTCCCTTAGAGATAGGGTGAGAAGCTCAGTCATCCGGGAGGGACTCGGAGTAGAGCCGCTGCTTCTCCACATCGAGAGGAGCCAGTTGAGGTGGCTCGGGCATCTGGTTAGGATGCCTCCTGGACGCCTCCCTGGTGAGGTGTTCCGGGCATGTCCCACCGGGAGGAGACCCAGAGGAAGACCCAGGACACGCTGGAGGGACTATGTTTCTCGGCTGGCCTGGGAACGCCTTGGGATTCCCCCAGAGGAGCTGCTCCAAGTGGCTGGGGAGAGGGAAGTCTGGGCCTCCCTACTTAGGCTGCTACCCCCGCGACCCGACCCCGGATAAGCTGAAGAAGATGGATGGATGGATGGATGGATAAAACTTAAGCAACCTAAGTTGCTTAAACAATATATTCGAAGGATGGCAGTAAGGTTTTCCCGCAATAGTTCTCACTGCTCTTTTTTGTAAAATAAATATAGGGTTCGTCAAGGTTTTACACGCCTTTCCCCAAACCTCTATACAGTAAATCAAGTGTGAAACAACTATGGCATTATAGAGCAAATACAACACTCTTTCATTCAATAAATCCCTAACTTTATACAACACACCTGTGGATCTAGATATCTTAGTTTTAACTGAGTTAATTTGCTGTTTCCAAGTGAACTTATCATCTATCACCACTCCAAAGAATTTCATTTCACTTGCTCTGATTATTTCAACATCATCAATGTTTAGAGAAAAACCCGTAGTTTTTTTAACTAAATAACATGTAATTAGTTTTATCTAAGTTTAATGATAGTTTGTTTATTTGAACCAGTTTTGTAATTTAACAAATTCCATATTTAAACATTCAGACATTTGATTTAAATTATTACCAGATAAATTAAAAGATGATCTTAATAAACAAAAATGAGATGATGTATATGTAAATGACGTAAATGAATCTTATGATAAGTTTATGAATATACTAGAAGCTTTGTACAATAAAAATTGTGTGAAAATAAATAACAAACAAAATAAAGATACAGTAGATCCACCATGGATTACGAAAGGACTGAGAAACGCATGTAAAAAAAAGAATAATCTGTATTCATGTTTTATAAAATCCAGAACAGTTGATATTGAAACAAAATATAAAAAATATAAAAAAACAAATTAGTAGGGATTATAAGAAAACAAAAAAGGAATATTATAGTAAACTGCTACACAAAAGTAGTGGTGATATAAGAACAACTTGGAAAATAATGAATAGTGTTTTAAATAAAAATAAGGTTGGTATGAGTACTTCAAAATATTTTGTGGAAAATAATGTGGAAATCCATGATGAGAATGAAATAGTTAATGGATTTAACAATTATTTTGCAAATGTGGGATCTACCCTTGCATCAAAAATACAAAAAATGGATATAAATGTGAGTCATTCAATTGATGGCTGTATGAACAGTATGTTTCTAAAAGGAACTGATAAAGAAGAAATCATGATGGTGGTTAACAAATTTCATGATAAAAGATCAAAAGACTGTAGCCGTGTTTCCATCAAGGTTTCTAGATGCACATTTTGAAGCATCGCATCAGAAAAGCTGAATGGAAACAGCAAAATTCGAGTTAACTTCCTCTAATTCGCTCAAAAGTTGATACGCTCGCTTGAGGTGTTGTTTTTGGGGGTTTCGAAAGAGAGCTGATGCGCAAAACGACAGATGGAAACAGATTTGCCGACTCAGTTCTGCCGTAGCGAACATTCACGTCATGTGACTGATCAGCTGTTTCCGCTCCGGACAACATGTAACATCGCTAAAACTAGTTGGCATGACAGAATAAATACAACTTGCCCGATAGCAACACATACCTGAAATATTCTCTCCATTTTGCCGAGATGTGTGGTCGGGTTCTGTTTTCAACCGCTACTTCCTGTTTACTGTAGACATGCGTAACGCTGACGTCTGACGTAATGACGCTGACGTCTGACGTAATGACGCTGTGCGTGGCCTGGTAAATGCGTTTCAAGCCAGTTGATGGAAACACTTCTGATACGCATTAATTTGTATTTACATTTTTGCGAGATTTCAAAAATTAGCTCAAAATTCTAAATGAAAATAGATGGAAACACGGTTTGTGAAAACATGGACATGATGGTTGTGAAGGAAATAATGAACTATGTCATTGAGCCATTTACATACATTTGTAATCTGTCATTTTCATCTGGAATCTTCCCAAACAGAATGAAAATAGCCAAGATAGTTCCTCTTTTTAAGAATGGCGATAAATGTTTATATAACAATTATAGACCTATATCTTTGTTACCGCAGTTCTCCAAAATTTTAGAAAAATTATTTGTAACTAGATATGATTTCTTTCTGGATAAACATAATATCTTAAGTAAAAGTCAGTACGGGTTTAGATCAAATAACTCAACTTCCATGGCTCTCGTGGAATTGATGGAACATGTTACCACAGCTGTTGATCAAAAACAATATTGTCTAAGTGTGTTTGTCGATCTAAAAAAGGCATTTGTCACTATCGACCATTCAATTCTACTCGAAAAACTGGACAAATATGGTATTAGAGGAACAGCTCTGCATTGGATACGTAGTTATTTGAATAACAGAAAACAGTTTGTACATATGAACAATGTAAGATCTGGCCTCTGTGGTATTTCATGTGGCATGCCGCAAGATTCTGTACTTGGACCAAAATTGTTTATTTTATACGTTAACGATTTGATGAATGTGTCAGGTATCCTTAGATGTGTTCTTTTTGCTGACGATACTACTTTTTTTTGTTCTGGTGATGATTTGAAACATTTGATTGACTTGATGAATAGTGAGTTTGTTAACATACAAACTTGGTTTAATTTAAATAAGTTATCGTTGAATATTGATAAAACCAATTATATGATTTTTAGCAAAAAAAGATAACTACAGTTTTTCCTTTCAAAATTACGGTGTTGAAATAGGTAGAGTCAGTGAAATGAAGTTTCTAGGTGTAATCATTGACGATAAATTATCATGGAAACAACACGTAAATTCTGTTAAAACTAAATTATCCAAATCCACAGCAGTATTATATAGGGTAAAGGATTTATTGAATGATAATGCCTTGTATTTGTTATACAACACAATTATAGTACCACATTTAATTTATTGTGTTGATGTCTGGGGAACAGCGTGCAAAACCTTAACAAAGCCTATTTTCATCCTTCAAAAAAGAGCTATAAGAATTATAACAAGAATGCATTATTATCATCCAACAAACAATCTATTCTATAAAATGAAACTATTGAAGTTTTATGATCTAGTAGAATATAATATGTATTTATTAATGCATAAAGCTCAAAACTACAAACTACCTCAAAATATTCAAAAGCATTTTTAAAAAAGAAAAAGCTGTTACAATCTTAAGGGAACAGACATTTTTGTTAAGCCACAAGTCTTAAAGATGGCGGCGCGTGCAAAGGCTGCGGCTTCTCTCCCGAAAACACTGTGTTTTCGTCTTCTTTGTCCTGCATGCCGCAATGTGCCGGCACGTCTTCGTCATGTTTACGTGTTCAAGAACGCAAGTATAGCCGTGAGTTCCTGCTTGATGTCTGAAAAACCGCTCATTTGGGAATAAACAATGACCTCCAGGAGAAGCTACACGAGCTCGAACAGAAGCTACATGAGCTTCGTGACTGCGGCCTGCTTTGGAAGCCAGCCCCGAGCCTCCTTTCATCGCGCCCGCCGTGGAAGCGCCACAAGCGGCTGGACAGTAAGCGGAAGCCAGCCCTGAGCCTCCCTTCTTCGCGCCCGCCGTGGAAACGCCACAAGCGGCGTGACAGAAAACAGAAGCGGGGTAAACGCGGAGGTGTCAGAGCTAGGCTAGCAGCTAGCCCACACAAACCGGCGATCCCATCCATGGTTTTGGCTAACGTGCGCTCCTTGGACAATAAACTGGATTATATACGCCTGCTACGAACGACACAAAAGACTGTGAGAGACTGCTGTGTGTTTGTATTCACGGAAACGTGGCTCAACAACAACGTTCCGGACCATGCTGTTCAGCTAGGGGAGCTAACATGCTACAGAGCGGACCGAACCCTCGAGGGAGGTAAGAGATGGGGAGGGGGGCTCTGTGTTTACATCAACAAAGCATGGTGCCTGGATGCTGCTGTGGTCTACAAACATTGCTCACCTTTAGTGGAGTTCATGACTATTAAATGCAGACCGTTCTATTTACCGAGGGAGTTTACAGCTGTTTTGATTGTTGCTGTATATATTCCTCCAAGCTCCAACAGCAAAGTTAGAAGTGAGGCTTTGAATGAACTATATCTGCACATCAGTGAGCAACAAACAGCCCATCCTGATGCTTTTCTCATCACGGCTGGTGATTTCAACCATGCAGATTTAAAGAGTGTATTTCCAAAAACATACAAAAACATAAACTTTGCAACAAGAGGAAACAACACACTGGACCAAGTTTACACCACCATGAAAAATGCCTACAGAGCCCTCCCCCTCCCCCACATTGGTGCTTCTGACCATATCTGTGTTATGCTAAAGCCAGCATACAGGCCGCTGGTGAAAGTCACAAAACCAGTCCGCAAGCAGATACGAGTGTGGCCAGAGGGGTCTTCAGAGGCACTCCAGGACTGTTTTGACACCACAGATTGGGGTATGTTCAAAGAAGCTGCTACCACAAACAACAACACATGTCTCCAGGAGTACTCAGACACTGTATGTTCATACATCACCAAGTGCATTGATGATGTTACCAACCTCAAAACCATCACTGTTCGGGCTAATCAGAAGCCATGGCTGACAGCTGAGGTTTACAGACTCCTGAGAGCCAGGAATGCTGCCTTCAAAGCGGGAGATCAGGTGGGCCTGAGGGCAGCCAGAAAGAACCTGGATCTGGGCATCAGAAAGGCCAAGGAGCAGTATTCCAGGAAAATAGCTCACCGTTTCAAGGACAGCAAGGATACACGCAGTCTGTGGCAGGGAATACAGACCATCACAAACTACAACCACCCCCCCCAGACCTGTGACAGCTCAACCTCTACGCTGAATGAACTGAATGAGTTCTTTGCTCGGTTTGAGGCAAGTAACAGCACACCTGCACATAAACTCCCCCCCTCTCCTGATGGCCAGGTGCTGGCGCTGTCCTCAGACAGCGTAAGGCGATCATTTATCAAGATTAACGCCCGGAAGGCCTCTGGTCCTGACAACATACCTGGTCGTGTGCTGAAGGACTGTGCAGGGGAACTCGCAGCGGTCTTCACGGACATCTTTAACATCTCACTGAGCCAGGCCATCGTCCCCACCTGTTTCAAAGCCACCACCATCATCCCTGTCCCAAAGAAGGCAACGCCCGCATGCCTCAATGACTATCGCCCAGTAGCACTCACCCCCATCCTGATGAAGTGCTTTGAACGGCTAGTCATGAAAAGCATCACATCTGTCCTCCCTGCCTCCCTGGATCCCTTCCAATTTGCATACCGACCTAATCGCTCAACCGACGATGCCATCTCCTCTGCCCTCCACACAGCTCTCACACATCTGGACACGAAGGACTCTTATGTTAGAATGCTGTTCATCGACTTCAGCTCGGCATTCAACACCATCATCCCCCAACAGCTCATCCATAAACTGGACAGTCTGGGGCTGAACACCTCAATGTGTAACTGGCTGCTAGACTTCCTGACCGGGAGACCACAGACAGTACGGATCGGGAGTAACACATCTAGCACCATCACATTGAACACAGGGGCCCCACAAGGATGTGTGCTGAGCCCCCTTCTATTCACCCTGCTAACACACGACTGCACACCATCGTACAGCTCCAACCACTTCATCAAGTTTGCGGACGACACAACAGTGGTAGGTCTCATCAGCAACAACGATGAGACGGACTACAGGAACGAGGTGAGCCGCTTGGCCTTGTGGTGCGGACACAACAATCTCACTCTCAACGTGGAGAAGACAAAGGAGATTGTCGTGGACTTCAGGAAGAGGGATGCACAACATGCCCCTCTGACCATCAACAGCACCGCAGTGGAGAGAGTGGACAGCACCAAGTTCCTGGGAGTGCACGTCTCGAAGGACCTGTCCTGGAGCAGGAACACTGCAGCACTGGCCAAGAAGGCTCACCAGCGCCTCTACTTTCTCCGCAAGCTGAAAAGGGCTGGAGCTTCAACCCCCATCATGTGCACCTTCTACAGGGGTGCCATAGAAAGTGTCCTGACCAGCTGCATCACGGTGTGGTTTGGTGCATGTACTGCATCATGCCGCAAGAGCCTCCAGCGCATCGTGAGAGCAGCTGAGAAGATCGTCGGCACCTCCTTGCCCTCACTGCAGGACTTACACAGCAAACGCCTCACTCGGAAAGCCCACTGCATGGCAGGTGATCCCACACACCCACTACACAGCCGCTTTAGACTGCTGCCATCAGGGAGGAGACTGAGGAGTCTCCAGGCTCGTACCAGTAGACTGAGAGACAGCTCTGTTCATCAGGCAGTCAGAATGCTAAACACTCTGCCTGCTCTGCCTCCTCTCCCATTTGAACTGCCTTAACACAAAAAACTTTCTCACACATTACCACTCAACACAAAGTTTTTAACACTGGACTCTGTGTCATCAAACGGGTTATTCACTAAACTCTCGGTCATGTGCTCATTCAGTTTGCACTACTTCTCATATTTGCACTAATGTTTGTATTACATTACTGCCTATAGTCATACTACTGTTTACATTCACTGTTTACATTTATTAATACTGTTTACATTTATTACTACTGCTTTACATTTATTACTACTGTTTACATTTACACTACTTTTATCTACACTACTGCAGATACATATACAGCATTCTCTGACTAGCCTTATCTAAGGATGCCAAATGTGCCTTATGTGCCTCACTGCATATGCCACTTTGCCTCTATACCAACATCAACTACCTCATACATATACTGTGTACATTAACTTATATGCTGCTGTGCCACTCTTTGCAAATGTCAATGCTAGAACCTTCAGTTTATTTTATAGATATACTTTTTATACTTTTTATACTACTATGCAAAAACTCAGGACAGTATTACACTTTTATTATTTCATTTTATGCTTATGTTCATTGGGTGTTTGGTGTTTTAGGGGTGTTTGGTGTTTCAGTGTTGGTGTAAATTTTCATACTTTTATACTATTATGAAAAAACTCAGGACAGTGTTACACTTTTACTATTTTATGCTTATGTTTATTAAATGTTTTAGTGTTTAGTGTTTAGATGGTTACTGTTGCACCGAGGGACTGAGAGAAACGCAATTTCGGTCCTGTGTATGTCCTGTACATATTGCAGTTCTGACAATAAAGTTGACTTTGACTTTGACTTTGAAAAAAACATCACACCAGCTATTTATCTGGACTTGGTTTTTCAACTGAAATACAGCAGACATGCTTTGTATCTCCTTATCAGAGTCAGAGAGTCTTTATTGTCATTTGCACCGCATGTGGTACATGTGATGAAAACGAGATTATGTACACGGGGTCCCAGTTACATCCAACAACAAATGCAAGAGAAAAACAGTAATAACATCTAGAATTAACTAAGAAAAACATCAACTAGTAATACACTAAGCCCTAATATAGTGGAAAAACATCATTATATTATTTCATCATTATCCTCTTTTTATCCTCATCATTTAGCTCAGCAGCCCTTTTGTTGGTTCCTCACAGGAAGTCCAACTGTAAAAGTCTCAATGTCTGCAGCCCTGCTCCAAGATGACTGTCAATTAACAACAGCTGACAGCCATCCACCTGATGTGGTGCATCCCTATTTAGGGCTGCAGCTAAGTGTGACCCGATGCTGGAGCATTGAGCTGTATTTGATATTTATGCCTTCAGCCTGAAAACCTGAGAGTTTAGTGATGCGACTTACCTTGTTCTTTATGCCCGCAGTATCCTGCCTGCTTGAATCCTGCCCTGTTGCCTTGCCTGTCATCCACCTGCCAGACCTGCCTTGCCTGCTCCCTGCTTGTCAGACCTGTCGAGTTTTGGCCCTACATCCTCCTGCCAGACCTGCCTCACCCATTCGTCCTGTTCCTTTCCTCTGGAGTATCTCATGGAAATCAAACCACGCCGTCAACTGGCATCACCACCTGTTAGATAAAATAATTACCTTCAGCAAATTTGCACTTTAAACTGGACCTGCTGACCCTGTTCTTCTCCCTAGGTGCTCCAGAGAACCTGCATACGAATAATTATACTGTACTGTATATAATAAACAATGCTACCTTTTACATCTGAGTCTGCTTCGTTTCTGGTTTCGTACTAATCTGGGTTCCGCCAGTCATTACAGAAATGCTCGAGCCAAAACAGACACAGAATGAGACCAGAGACGAACAAACTCTGTCCACCTCCCAGATAGAGTGCTAACAAAACTCGAGGAAATGCTGCAGTGAGTCCTAACACAGCAAGAAGTGACACAGGAAAACTTGAGAGAATTAGGAGGTATGGTTTTCTCTTTGGTTCAAACGTTTTTACCTCCTCCCCCTGCAGCTCCTGCCACACCTTCTGCGAGTCACATCCCCAACACAACTCCTAAGCCAGTCCATCGGACCTGCAGGTAATCACAAAACCTTCTGAGTTTTTCTCCGGAGACCCCAATCTGTGTGGAGGTTTTCTTCTTCAGTGTAAACTAGCATTCAAGGCTGCCCCTTAGCTTTACATGTCAGACGCTGCTAAAGTCACATATTTCACCAGCCAACTAAAGGGTAACGTACTTCGCGGGGCTAACTCCTATTTACATTTCCATGACCCTGACATTGTGTCTTTTGATACTTTTTTGAAAGAGTTTTGGAGAATCTTTGACCGGCCACTGCAGAGATCCAATGCTGTAAAGCTGCATCTCGGACTTCATCAGAGCAACCATCTTGTCGCTGAGTTCGCATTGGAGTTCCTCATTCTCACGGCCCAGACCGGATAGAACGATCTCGCCCTCCAAGGTATATTTTTACATTCCTTGTCCGATCCCATTAAAAGACCAGCTCACTACAAGGGACGAGCCTGAGAATTTCGATGAGCTAACCGACCTAGCGGTGGCTATTGACGAGCGTTTCCGGGAGCGGAGGAGAGAGAAAGACTACAACTCCCATCATCACTCCACTTTTGGGTCCGCAACTTCATCAGGTGAGCCTAGCGCCTACAAAAACGCCTTCACAAATTACAACTCCCAAGGAGGCAAACCTTCTGGTCTACCTCCTTGTCCTACAGTATCATCAGAACATGTTTTCACCCCTCCTGAACCTGAACCAATGCAAATTGGGTGTGTTCATTTATCTCCTGAACAGAAGCAAAGATAGAAGGTATGCTAACTCCTGCATTTACTATGGGAATCCCGGTCATTACCTGGTCAGTTGTCCCTTTCAGGGAAACGAGATTGCCCGCCAATAAAGAGAGAGATATTGGTGGGCACGTTTTCTCTCTCACCTGCCTGTTGACTCATATTACCCACACTTCTTCAGATCCATGAGAATCGTCTGCCTGTTCCAGCATTAGTAGATTCAGGTGCAGTACAGATTTTAATTAGTTTTAACCATGTCCAAAAACTGTCTCTACCCACTATAGAGATTCCCTCTGTCTCCATAGCTGAGGTTACAGGCAAGACTTTAGCCCAGGTCACTCTTAAAACTACTGGGTTGCATTTAATCATTTCAGGAAATCATCATGAAATTAATGACTTCTTTGTATTTGAATCCTCTGACCCTCAACTTATTTTGGGTTATCCCTGGTTAAAATAACATAATCCTGACATTAACTGGGAGTTGGGGAGTATTGAGGAATTGACTGATAATTGTTTAAAACATTGTTTATGTCCTGCTGTCTCTAACCAACTTGTGGGGAATAAACCATTGGAAGAGACTGATATCATTGGAAGAGACTGATATATCTACCATTCTCAGTGTCCATCATGATCTAGCACCTGTGTTCAATAAACAACGTGCCCTGTCATTACCACATCACAACCCTTAAGACTGTGCCATCAACCTCCTCCCGGGGGTTGCACTACCAGCCAGCTGACTGTGTAACCTTTTTGGTCCTGAGAGACTCCATGAAAAAGTACATTGAAGGGTCTCTCGACTCTGGCATCATCCACCTGTCAACCTCTCCAGTGGGGGCTAGGTTCTTTGTGTCAAAGAAGGACAGAACACTTCATCCCTGCAAAGACTACAGAGGTTTAAACAATATCACCATTAAAAATAAGTACCCCTTGCCTCTTATTGATTCCATTCACAAACAACTCCAGTCTGCTACCATATTTTCCAAGCTCCATCGCTGTAATGCATATCATTCGTTTTGGATAAAAGAGGGCAATGAATGGAAGACTGCCGTCAGAACCCCACTTGGACATTTTGAATACCTAGTTATGCTGTTCGGGTTAACAAATGCCCCGGCAGTATTCCAAGCTCTTGTGAATGATGTGCTCAGGGATTTTATCGGCAACTTTGTCTTTGTCTACCTAGACAACATCCTTATTTATTCACATAAAAAACAAGAACATGAAAAACAGTTCCGTACAGTACTCCAAATACTCTATGAAAACCAGCTTTTAGTCAAGAGGGAAAATGTGAATTTCATGTGTCTGTATCTTTTCTGGGATTTATTTTCGGGGGGGTTGTTATAGGACTGACCCCGAAAAGACCAAGGCAGTGGAGGAATGGCCTGTTCCCAAGAATCGGAAACAACTCCGCTTCATTGGGTTTGCCAATTTCTACAGGCAATTTATAAAGGACCACAGTCGCATCGCCTTACCCCTCTCGCAACTCACTTCAACCAAGCACACCTTCCGATTGACTCCCAAAGCTGATGCTGCGTTTGGTAAGCTCAAAATACTTTTTTCGACTACCCTAGTTTTATGTTACCCAGATCCTAAATGCCAGTTCATCATGGAAGTACTTTGTAGACGCCTCGGACTCTAGTGTGGGTGCCGTCCTCTCTCAGCGGTCACCCGATGACAATAAAGTTCATCCATAAGCCTTCTTTTCTCGGCGCTTATCACAAGCTGAGGGAAACTACGATATAGGAAATCGTGAACTGTTGACAGTCAAATTGGCTCTGGAGGAGTGGCACCATTGGTTGGAGGGTACGGCCACTCCTTTCCTGATTTGGACTGACCAGAAAAACTCATGTATCTAAGAGATGCTAAATGACTAACTCCCAGGCAAGCACATTGGTCTCTCTTTTTCAACCGGTTCAATTATGTTCTGACCTTCAGGCCCGGTTCCAAAAATATCAAACTCGATGCTTTCTCTTGACATTTTTCTCTCCCAGATGATCCTGAGACTGTGGAGAGCATCATTCATCCAGTTTGTGTCGTAGGGGCCCTCACCTGGTCTATCAAAAGAGAGGTCCTTGAGGCACAGAGCGATGAACCTGACCCCGGCACTGGCTCCACTGGGAAACTTTTTGTCCCGTCTGCCATGAGGTCCAAGGTACTTACTTGGTTACACTCTCATAAGCTTGCCTGTAACCCCGGCATTTCCTGCATGCTTGCTCTTGTCAAGTCCTACTTCTGGTGGCTTACTCTTTTTTCATTCAACCTTTATTTAGGCAAGTTAATCCCATTGAGCCTCAGGGACTCATTTACAAGAGAGACCCGGTTTCAACAAAGAATGATGACAACAGCAACAACAATAGACAATCATAAGAGAGACATACACTTAATCAGGACATTAAAGATTTTATGCCAGGAATAAGACAGGCAACCAGCCACTCACCAGAGTCATGCAACCTCTACACACACCCAGCCGCCCGTGGTCACACATATCCGTAGACTTTGTTACAGGTCTGCCTCCATCTGAAGGTAATACCTCTATCCTCACAGTCATCGATCGCTTCTCTAAAATAGTCCATTTCATTCCCCTGCATAAGCTCCCTTCCACCTTCGAGACGGCCCAAACTTATCCAACATGTTTTCCGCATCCATGGTATACCCTCTGACATAGTCTCTGACTGGGGGCCACAATTTATCTTGCAAGTTTGGCTAAGCTTCTGCAAGAAATTGGGGGTAACCACCAGCCTTACATCAAGCTATTAACTACAATCCAATGGCTAGGCCGAGTGATGCAGCCAAGAATTCAAGACCACTCTCCGGTGCATGGTTGAACGCAACTCCTCGGCCTGGAGCCAAGGAGGCTCCACTATTTATATACAAGGAGGCTCCACTATCCACCATTTCACTAGGTAAAATATGCCCACAATGCCCACAGGACTTAGGCAACAGGTATGTCCCCATTTGAGGCCTCTCTTGGATACATTCCCCCTCTGTTTCCCAGCCAGGAGGTCAACATCTCAGTCCGATCTGTCCAGCACCATTTTCGCCATTGCCAATGTGTCTGGCATCAAACAAAGGCAGCCTTGATGAGTACAACAGCCCAAAACAAGAGGTTCGCACACTGACTCGGCTCCTCAGCCCTGTTATATCAGGTGGGTCAAAAAGTGTGGCTCTCTACTAGGGACAACAACATCAAGGACACTCTAACGAAGCTGGCGCCCAACTACATAAGCCCATTCCCCATCTGTAAAATCATCAACCCGTCTGTAGTTCACCTTCAGTTACCCACCTCCATGAAAATACATCTTACCAACTATGTGTCACAAGTCAAGCCCGTTTCTGAGTGTCCCTTATTCCCACCTGCCAACCTCTCTCCTCCCTCCTACAGTAAGGACCAGGTGGTTATCGATCAAACCGGGTGGGTTTGATCGATAACCACCCAGTCCTTACTGTCAGGACCATCTTGGACGTTCGTTGCAGAGGCCGTGGTTACCAGTACCTGGCTGACTGGGAAGGCTACAGCACTGAATAAAGGTTGTGGATCCCCCACTTGTCCATCTTAGACCCCATTTTGATTTCCAGCTTCTTCTGAGCCCACCCCGAGAAACGCCACAGGTCGCCTGGGGACGATTCTTGAGGGGGAGGGGGTACTGAAGGAGTCTCACTGCCTGCAGCCCTGCTCCAAGATGGCCACCAATTAACAACAGCTGACAGCCATCCACCTGATGAAGAACATCCCTATTTAACTGCAGCCAAGTGTGACCCGACGCTGGAGCATTGATCCGTATTTGGTATTATGCCTTCAGCCTGAAACCTGAGAGTTTAGTGATGCGACTTACCTTGTTCTTTATGCCCACAGTATCCTGCCTGTTTGAATCCTGCCCTGTTGCCTTGCCTGTGGTCCACCTGCCAGACCTGCCTTGCCTGCTCCCTGCTTGCCAGACCTGTCGGCCCTTCATCCTCCTGCCAGATCTGCCTCGCCCATTCGTCCTGTTCCTTTCCTCTGGAGTTCCTCGTGGAAATCCACCCACGCCATCACCTGGCGTCACCACCTGTAAGATAAACAAAATAATTACCTTCAACAAATCTGCACCTTAAGCTGAACCTACTGACCCTGTTCTTCTCCCTATGCGCTCCAGAGAACCTGCATATGAATAATTACACTGTATATAATAAACACTGTTACCTTTTATGTCTAAGTCTGGTTCGTTTCTGGTTTCATACTAATCTGGGTTCTGCCAGTCATTACACCAACAACTGATTTTAGAGGTTTTCTATGAAAGGCACATTTGCAATGGTGATTGTCTTGGTTTTTTTTATGGCAAAGACACAAAGCAGTACTTTTTGTATCTATAAATACAAATACATGTCAGAATTTTTTAATGTGTTGATTTTGGTTGAATCCCATAATTCTTACCTTCCAGCTTCAAATGTGCATTTAATAAATTTAGCTTCAACTGGTGAAGTGAAGCTTAAAGAAAATGTTTGGATGTTTGGGCTCTATCTTGGACATTGAGTTTTAATTCAATATCTTTGTCTATTTTTGTTTCTGTCAATGTTTCATTAGAGTTTGACACTGTTGCCATGTAGCGCCCATGACATTACTAATGTGCATAGTAATGTTGCACTTGTGCAAGAGATTGAGCATGGCCCCAGCTCCACACAGCCCTGTATCTAGCTTTCAGTTATTGTTATTTAAAAATGTTATTTACAATCCATGCCATTGATTAGAATCAGAATCCGATTAGTTTTACTGTCATGTCATGTCTGACATATGGGAAAACAAAACATGTTCCTTAGACCAGTAAAATAAATAAATACAATAAAATGTAAATAAAAACACAAAGGGATTTATGAAGCTCAAAGGCTAAGGAAAGAAGATCTTCTGTCATGTTATCCAGGATTTAGAGAAACATAACACAAACATCTTAATAGGGTTTCATGGATGCCTTGCAGAACAATTAAATGTGAATAGAATGGACAGGCTCAGAACAGCCTTGTGGGGAGTCAGTGTTGAAAATGATGGTATGGATGGTTGGATGAGACAGCACAGATCTCCACAGACTCTTGTCTGCCTGCCTAACGCGATGCTGCAGTAGGCCCCACTGCCTCCTCTCTCTGGAGGGCAGCATGGCACAGCTAACAAATGTCACCTGGAAGTTTTTCAAGCGACAATAGCTGCAAGATGTAATGAACAATGTCTTATTTATTTAGTTAAAACCACGACCAGAAAGAAAACTGTTCCTTGTGGCGTTGTTTTTTGCATGAAAAGCTACAGAAAGCGCACGCCTGCTGTTAGCGCATTCACAGGGTCTGCTATTTTTACGCTAACATGCAGCCTTTTTTGTTTTTCGGCCTGCATGAATTGTGCGTGGTGCACCTACCAGCTGCAGGTGCCCCCGCCTGAAACTGCCTGGAGGTAGAGCTAGCGCTAACAGAATTTTTCTCTCTCTCTTCCTGCTCCGCCCCATCGGATGATCTGGCGGGAAGGCCCTTTTAGCGCTGCTCTAAATATCCTGAGAGGCATGGTTCGAGCGAATGTTCAACCACCCCAGAGTTTTTCCTACGCTGCTGGAAAGATCAAAGAGGAGAGAAGAGGTTTCTGAGACGGTCCGTCACCTGATGACGTCACATCCATCCTCCTGTCGCCCTGCCGGTATTTACTTTTTTTTTTTTTTTTTTTTTCTTCTTTCGGCTTTATTCCCTGCGTTAGGGGTCGCCACAGCGAACTGGTCGCACGAAGATTTGGCAGTTGTTTTTACGCCGGATGCCCTTCCTGACACAACCACAGACCACCGAGCAACCACAGCCCTCTGTGTGGAGCAGAGAGCTGATATCTAGGGTTCCCGGGGGAGCAGATGGTGGGGGTTAAGGGCCTTGCTCAAGGGCCCAGAGTGGGGCAGATGAGGGTGGATACAAGTGTGACCGCTTCACTTATCCCACCCACATCTTTGATGTTGTCGGTACCGGGGCTTGAACCGGCGACCTTCCAATCACAAGCTCACCTTCTTAACCTTTGCGCCACCACTCCCCAGCCCTGCCGGTATTTACTTTATTGTTTTATTATTTACTTTATTCTATATTGTTGACGTATGAAACTATCCGTCCCAGAATTCGTTATTTGGTTCACTTTAGATCAGAAAGGAGAGATACACTGAAAATACAACAAACGCACGTAATTTAAAGTTCCAAAAACCAGTTTAATTATAAGTTTGAAAAGTCACAGAATACATTTGTTCTATTTTCTAAAAGCCATTACATTTGTTTTAAAAGACGTGGACAGTGAGAGAGAGAGAGAGAGAGAAGGGAGAAGGGAGGGAGAGAGGGGGAAAAAGAGGGACAGGGAGACCCCGCATACGACCTTGGTGGGCTGCTTTTCCCATGGCCGGCTCCTTGCATTGACTGACGGAGGAGGAAAAACCCATTGCTTTTATTCTTTTGTAGGGCGTTGCCTGCTCTTCCACCAACAAGAAGAAGTTTCTGCTTTTTTCAGCTCATACGAGAGCTAACGAGGGGGAAGGGTGGCTGAAGAGCCACACAGAACAAGGAGACTTCCAGTGACTTCCTTACAGAGTCATATATCTTAAAGTCATAAAACTGACAGACAGAGAGGCGCCAAAAGTCTCTTCCCAAACCAATCAGATCCAAAGTGAGCACTTCTTCAGAACCAGACATGCTCACATCCTGTGTCCCCTCAGCAAATTCTCACCACTCTACAAGAAAAACTGATCATCTGAACACCATGTGAAAAACCCCTTAAGACAAATATATTTTTTATTTCATAACAATCCCCCTTTGGACCTCATTTATCTGAGGTCCATCCCAAAAGAAATAAAATCACACCTAATAACGCAGCTAAGCGCATATATCCACCTTATTCTTGGGGGTGTCACTGTAGAAACGAAGGCATGCAGCAGCACCCGCAAGTTATGAGTATGCCTAAGAAAATAGCCAATGATACCATTATAGATACAAACACCTGTTTCCAGTGACCGAAGATCTTTATCAGCCAATTGTCCAGTGGGTCGTCCAGACCCGAATGAATTTATTAATATGCAAATTGTAGAATATAAGGAAATATATGCAAACTATGAACGATATTAATAGTAAGCGCTTAGGATATTGCAGAATTATGAACCTTGAGTTCCCAAATTCATCCTCCAGCAGCAAGGCAGTATATCTCTCTCGAACACACAAAAATAGAGAAAGAACACAAGATTTATATCATCATCACAGAAACATTAGTATACTTTTTACACGTACTCAGGGGCATTCCCCTTGGGTGCTCGGGGATATTGAATCCTCCTATGTCCCCGAGTTTTCTTCGTGTAATGTGAGACTCTAATATGTAGTGTTTTTATCGTTCTAGGTGTCTGTTCTATGTGTGCATATTCCAGCACCGAGCGGCCCCATAAAACAGAGTCCTTCTGGGCCCCGCACGCAACTATACCCGGCTACTTTCGTCTATCAAGGCACGAGAGTTCGAATGCGACCTCTTCTTGTCGTCCAGCCCAATCTTTTAGCTCCTTCCTGGTTCACGGGTTGGAGCACACTGAACCGTGTGGATCCCCTGGCATTGACACGCACTGCCTGTGGTGTGCGTTCAGCGACCCCACACGGGTCCGTACTTGACCAGGGCTGTCTGGTCTTGCCTCCCCTGGACTCCGTTGAGAAAACTCCCTCAGCTGGAGCATTTCCAGGAACCACCTATCATAAACAGAATGTGCCACAGCAAACAACACCCAATCAATTATAAATCAGTAGTCCAAAGAATGAATCATGCATGTTAGTTGGTTTGGAAGAGGCTTAATCTTCATTAGGGTTAATTATGAGTAGTTTTAAGGCGGTTCATACTTACAAAAAATACTGTACCTTTTCACTCAGCTTATAGCAGAAATTACACACATAAAAATAACATCACAAGCGGCGGCAGAGCATAATTAAAAAATAACATAGCAAGCGGCGGCAGAGCATAATTCACAAAACATTGTACACCTGTGGTTCTATACACATTTTCCCTAAGTCAATAAGTCACATGTCGTCTAGTCAAGTCAATGGCTATAAATCTACAGAACCACCATATCCCTCTGATCAGGTCCACTTCAGGTTTGAGTGGTTTTGAGCCTGCAGGCCAGGAAACATTTCCAAGGGGCGTCCCCCTCCTGCTTCACACACATTTCACAGAGGGGAAAAAACAGTGTTGTTAATTGCTCATTTGAAATATGCTTGCATCAATACTCCTTCCCCCATGCCATGATTAAAGAAAATAAAACGTTCAAGAACGATGCCGCCTCAATATCAACGCAAGTGAACTTTGTTTATAACGCCAATTTATCAGTTATCCTTATTATTCTTTGTATACTAAAATGTATTTACCATCTTTTAGTTAATTAGTTATTTCTAGGAACATTTTCGACCTAGTTGTTTCTAGGAAACATTTACAATTTTATCTTTTTTTTTTTTTTTTCCAAAATATATTTATTTGAGTTTTTACACAATTAAACCAACATTCATACAATAAACAAACTTAAGTAAAATACCCCCACCCACACAATAAAAAAATAAAAAATAAAAAGGAATAAAAATCAAAAATACAATCAACAACAAAATGTCTCAAAATTCTTTTTTCATTGTTCATTTCTTTTATAATGAGTCCAACTATACATGTCTTCTCTTATTATTGTCTTTGGAACTGCGGTCAGCACGCTCTTCAATTGTTTGCATTTTCATTTAAAGTGTCCAGACTTTTTACATACAAAATAAAAGGGTTCCAAACACACTCAAACAGTCCTTGCTTGCCCTTTAACAAATACGTTATCCTTTCCAAAGGAAGAGCCGATAACATTTGCTGTAACCATTGATTCGCAGTAGGTCTATTTAAGTTTTTCCAACATAGCGATATACATCTTTTTGCATTAATCAAACTTAAATCAATAAACTTTTGTTCATTATTAGTATAATTATGTCTTTCAGGATATAGACCGAACAAAAACAGTTTTGGGTCCAAAATTATTTGTTTAGAAATGATTTTCTCAATTATATTTTTTACTTCAGTCCAAAATAACATAATTTCCCTGCAGTACCACATACAATGTACCAAAGTTCCCTTTTCCTCAACACATTTTGAACAAACATCAGGTATCTCCCCATTGTATTTATTAAGGTCTACAGGAGTTATGTAAACCCGCATTAACCACTTGTAATGAATCATTTTTAAAGCTGTATTAATAGAGCTAGTGTGAGCAAGAGTACATGCTCTTTTCCAGTCTTCCTCTGATAGTTCCATTATTATGTCTTCTTTCCAAGCATTAAATCTATCCTGTGATCCTTCAAGAGAATATGATGTCAATAACTGATAAAAATCTGATATAATACCTTTTTTTAAACTATCTTTTGTTAGCATTTCTTCTAAAATTGATTTTAGAGGTTTTGTCAGCACATTGTTCTGAGTTGTTTTTATAAAATTTCTGAGTTGAAGATATTTAAAAAATTGATTCTTATTTATATTAAATTTAGTCTGTAACTCTTGAAAGCTCATTAGTGTGTCTGAATTTGATTCATACAAGTGTTCAATCCTTTGGAGACCTTTATCCTTCCATTCTTTAAATGTTGGGTCCGTTTTACCTGGTAAAAAGAATTGGTTTCCCCACACTGGGCTGAATAAAGATAAATTAGTTGAATCGTTTAGAATTTTTTTAACATCTCTCCATACTCTAATTGTGTTTTTAAGAAATGGGTTTTTAGTTTGTTTCAGGAGCTTCATTATTGAATTGGAATATAAATATGCTGGGAGTGTTACTGTTAAATCTTGTGTTTCCATATCAACCCAATGTGGGGAATGTTTACTATAATAAAACATCATAGACCTAAGATGTACTGCATAATAGTACCACTGAAAATTAGGGCATTTCAAGCCTCCCCGATCATACGGGAGGTATAGTAATGTTAAGCGTATTCTGGATTTCCTGTTTTTCCATAAGAAACGTATCATCATCTTTCTTATTTGTGGAAAGAATTCAGGAGGAGGTGGAAGGGCAACATTCTGAAACACATAAAGCACTTTTGGTAATATAATCATTTTCATTAAATTTACTCTTCCAATCATAGATATTGGCAATGGCATCCATCTTTCTAAAGATTCTTCTACAGTATTTAATATGTGTTTATAGTTAGTTGCGGATATCTGTTCTATGTTTGATGAAATACATATTCCTAAATACTTAAATTCATTTACTATCTTAAACTCTTGTATTTCTGAAGTTATATTTATCTTATCATTCTTGTTAAGAAGTAGCATTGAAGATTTCATTTTATTTATTTTATATCCCGATATCTCACCATATTGTTTAATTATATCCAAAATATGTTTTATTGAGCTACTCATTTTAGATACAAATAAAATAACATCATCTGCAAACAAGGAGATTTTGTGTTCATTGGATCCTATTTTGATTCCATAAATTTGCGGGTGTGAACGGATAGCAATAGCAAATGGCTCTATTGCCAAAGTAAATAATAAAGGTGACAATGGGCATCCTTGTCTGCATCCCCTCCTGATCTTTATTGGTTTAGATATATTTCTATTTGTTATAATTTCAGCTGAAGGGTTACTATATAATATTTTTACCCATTGAACAAACTTATTTCCACAATTAAACCTTTCCAATACCTGAAGAAGGAATTCCCAATCTATTCTGTCAAATGCTTTTTCGGCATCCAATGATAGAAGAGCTGAGTTTGGAGATCCCTTATTGTAATAAATTATATTTGATACTCTCCTCACATTATGAAAACCTTGTCGCCCTAATATGAATCCATTTTGATCATGATGTATTATTTTTGGCAAGATCCTTTGTAGACGTAAGGCTAGCAATTTAGATATTATTTTCAGATCTGCATTTAACAAACTAATTGGCCTAAAATTTTCACATATATCTAATGGTTTATCTGGTTTCGGTAATAGAGTAATCATGGCAGCGTTTATTGATGGGGGAAGATAATTTGAGTTGAAAATTTCTTTAAACATATCTAGTAGTGGAGCCAAAAGTTTATCTTTAAAAATTTTGTATAAATCTATTGGGAGGCCATCAGGTCCTCCCCTTTTTCCTGATTTCATATTGTTTATAGCTTGTCCCAGCTCCTCCTGTGTGATTTCTAAATTCAGGGTTTCCCTATCTCCTTCTGAAAATTTAGGTATATTTAAGTTTGTTAAGAATTCATCTGTTTTTCCTAATGTTATTTTTTCTTGTGCTTTATACAAATTCTCATAATAATTCTTAAACGCTGAATTTATTTGTTGTGGATCTTGTAAAGTTTGTTCATTTATTGTAATAGATGTAATTGGTTGCCTAAATTCTAACTGTTTTATTTGCCAGGCTAATAGCTTTCCTGATTTATCTCCCTGTTCATAGAATGTTTGTTTAAGTCGTAATAAACTTGAAGCGGCTCTTGTTGCAGAGTGTTTATTGTATTCTGCTCTTAAAATTAATAATTCCTTTTCCAATTGTGGATCTTGTTTTTTGTTTATTTCCTCTTGTATTGTTTTTATTTTATTTTCCATCTGTGTTCTAATTTTCTCAGTTTGTTTTGTCTTGGAACCTGTATAACTAATAATATGCCCTCTAAGAAAGGCCTTAAAAGCTTCCCATCTTATACACGCTGATGTTTC
Source organism: Garcialebias charrua (assembly GCA_038048925.1). Classification (NCBI taxonomy): domain Eukaryota; kingdom Metazoa; phylum Chordata; class Actinopteri; order Cyprinodontiformes; family Rivulidae; genus Garcialebias; species Garcialebias charrua. Next base: position 16,457 of record JBBPBX010015402.1, on the reverse strand, counting down.
AATAGTATTAATTTGAAAAAATTCATCTATTTGCTTCCTTAAGTATTTCACAAAATTTTCATCTCGTAGCCATTTGTGTTGAAATTGCCATCTTGGAGGATCTCTCTTTATTTTATCATCTTTATAAACTAACCTACATGGTGCATGATCTGAAATAGCTATATTTTCATAGGAACATTCTGTGATTTTATACTGTAACTCTGTAGAAATTAAATAATAGTCTATTCTAGAGTAGGTTTTGAAAGAACTTGAGTAGCATGAGTATATTTTGTTAACTAAGTTTCTCTCTCTCCACTCATCACGTAACTCTAGTTCCCTCATCATAGTTTTTATTGCACTTCTACAGTTAAGATGCGATTGATCCGTCCCTGTTGACCTGTCCAAATTTGGATTCAATGTACAATTAAAATCTCCGCCCATTATATGTAACCCCTTTAGTGATGTTAGTATGAGGAGTATATCGGTATAAAATTTATTATCATCCACATTCGGACCATATATGTTAGTTAAAATTAGCATTTCTGACATTAAGTAGCCTTGAAGAATTAGGTATCTTCCTCTTTTATCTTTAATTATGTTTTTAATTTGCAATGGTACAGATTCGTGAATTAAAGTCATTACCCCTCTAGACTGAGAAGTGTATGGTGCCGTGTAAATGCTGCCCTTCCACCTCCTTTTTACCTTTAACAAGTCCTCGTCAAGAAGATGTGTTTCTTGGAGGAACACAATTTTTGAATCCATTTCTTTTAATCTGTTCATAACTTGTTTAACTTTTTGAAGACGTTGAAGACCTCTGCAGTTCCATGAAATAAAATTAAACTTTACTGTTTGAGACATACTGTAATAAAATTAGTCCATTAAACAAATTTGCATTGTTTGAGACACAACAACAACAAAAAAAAACAATGTTAAGTCGCACATCCATTACGTACAACTCCACTAAATACAAAACAAAAACTTCCCTTCCCACACCCACCCTCCCTCCCAAAGTTGAGAGGATCCCTCCCACTTCCATTACGTCTCCCGATATAGCCAGAAACCAATCCTCACCTGGTGAGGATCAGTACCACCACTCCTTGCTTGTCTGCAACAACTTCCCCCGATACTGCCTTGAATTAAAAAAAAAAAAAAAATAAAAAAAAAATAATAAATAATAATAATATTAATAAATAAATAAAAAAAAAAAAAAAAAAAAAAAAATAAAAAATAAAAATAAAAAAAATAATAAATAAAATAAATAAATAAATAAAATAAAAAAAAAAAAAAAATTATAATGATTTATAATTCTAACCTCTGTTCACTTATGTTTAGAGCCTATTCAGACTAACTAACTTATTATACCTATGCTCTAGTTTAAACTTCTATTTATTCAAAGACCCTTATATATTTATTTAATTAACCAAATATATTCACTGCATTGCCCAGTAAAGAGATAAACAAATAAGACGTATTTAGCTATTTACTGTAGAACTAAACTATAAGTCCAATATACCATTCAATGACAAGACTTTACATTTCAAATTATTGTCATTATTATTATTATTTTTTATTTTTTTATTTTATTTTATTTATTTTTTTTCCCCTCTTATCTTTTAACATACCATCAGTGTCCTTTTCTTTTTTTTCTTCTTTTCCCTTCCTCAAGGCTTTGCATGTTTTGAGTCTTCCTCAATTTCTTTTATAAACTTGCATGCGTCCTCAAAGGAGTTAAATTTCATTGTTTTATTTTTAAATGTCACCAATAGTGTTGCAGGATGAATTATTCCATTACGAATGCCCAGTTTACGTAGTTGTTCCCGAATTGGGTCAAACTTTTTCCGGAGCTGGTGGAGCCCCGGAGCCAAATCTGGGTAAAAGCGGACCTGTTGCTCTTTATAATATATATCCTTCTTCGTTCTCGCTGCTCTCATGACCCTTTGCTTCTCACGAAGATTCACAAACCTCATCAGCAGGGTTCTGGGTCGAGCAGCGCCTTCCATCCTCCGGCCCAGTCTGTAGGCGGACTCCAGGCTCACCTTGGCCTGCAGGCCCTCCGAGGCCTGCGCCGCGTCCACGTTGCTCCCCACCGATTCAGGAATCCACCGCTCCAAAAAAGCACATAGGTCAGAGCCCTCAGCGCCTTCCGGCAGACCCACAAGCCGTAAGTTATTTAAGCGAGCTCTTGATTCCAAATCCATCAATTTTATTTCCATCGATTTGTTGTTAGCCTGTAAGGTGCTAACGTTAGCTCGTAGCTTAGCCACCTCATCCTCTGCAAGGGAGATGCGGTCTTCTGTTTGTGAAGCCCGTTCGTTGTAGTCTTTCATCTCCTGCTTCATATTTTTTAGCGTTTCCAACACTCCATCGAGTTTAGAAGAGAATTCAGTTCGTAGGCTTGTTATTGCAGATAAGATTTGGTCAAACTTACTGCTTGCTGGGTCGCTTTCACCTCCTTGTTCCGCCATGGTTCTGCTAGTTTTCCGGGCTTCACTACGCAGATTGTAGTCAAACAACGTTGTTTGTTTGGTCGTGTCGCTTTTGCCTTTGTTCTTTTTAGTTCGGTTAGGCATTCTTCCTTAGACTGTCACCTTTTTTTTGCATTTTATCGCAGTGAACAGCCGTTATCTTGCCATATTTGAGGCAGTAGCTGCGGAGCGAAGTTGCATGCGTCTGCTCAAGCGGCCGCCATAACCGGAAGTCCTCATCTAGTTATTTCTAGGGACCAATTTCAACCTTTCTATTTTTAGAAACATCTGTCAACCTCTTAACCCCCTTTTGAAACAAAACTCTACCTTGTTTCAATTATGCCAAAGTTATTTGGTTAATAAATTGGAAATTGTGTCTAAATTTACCATCCTTTAACCTTAGCACTAGTGTCAGATGTTTCCTAAACCTCTGCCTATTGCCACCAGTAATTTGGTTTTCACAACCATATAGCTAACAGTAATCTACGATATCATCTCATTTTCTTTAAAATTATAATCATTTACCAAAATGTACCCCTTGTGACACATCAGAATCCCAACATGCACTCCGCCAAGGATAACTGCAAAAACAAAAATATAAAAGTTAACTCGTTTTGGGGCCAGGAGCTAGGATCATTTCCCTTGCTCCCCTTCAGCTTCACCACAGTTACAAGAACCAGAAAAAGCAAGTCGTCAGATCCACCTGAGCATAGTATAACTGAGAATCATGAGGCCTGCGCTGGCAGGCCCTAATGTGCCTATGTGTTTTATTAAAAATTTATCATAGCAGCTGTAGTTTTGATCCCGGCCACTAAGATCAACGACAGATCCTCACAGATCAATATGGGGTGTGGCCTTTGCTGGTATGAGTGACTTCAGGACCATTTGTTCTCTTGTCTGTTTGGAGAACGTGTTCAGCTTTCTCTTGTTCCAGCCCCCAGTGAGACGTTCACTGGGTTCTGATTCTCGTCCGGACCCCCAAATCCGGACCGTATATCCTGGCCATTTGTGTCTGATGACCATGTTTCGACAGTTCTTTGAGAAAGTCTTTGCCTCTGCTCGGCTGAAAGTTTTTGTGGACAGTCTTTTGTTCTTTCGGTGCCTTTGTTGTTTTCAGTCGTTCCTTGCGTATGCCCCTCAAAGTTCTTTGAGCAAGGTTGCATATGAGTTTGTTCTTCAGTTTCTGGACACACCTTCATATTAAATCTGATCCGATCTGATCAATAACCACAGTAGCCGAGATTCAAAAGTCAGATGCTGCATGTGTTTTGACAGAGGCCTATCTTAATGCATATTTACCATTATGTGTTCTGTAAAGATGAGGTGGGATTCACAAGACTCACTCTTGTTCCATCAACTGTTCAATGAGGCTATTTAAAAAATTGAAAAACTAAAAATTAAAAAAAAATCATTAACAGACCGGGATCAAATTAATTTTCTGTTAACAATCTTTATTATGGAACCTTCGACGGAGGCATCTTTTAATCTGATCTGCACAACAGATCCAAAACATTAGTTTACCTAAAAGTGAAATAATCAATTTAACCCTGAAATCAAAAAATACTGTAGCCTACTTTTATTTTAGAAAATATAATTTACGGTCTTCTAAGACCCCCTTGCTAGTATACAGTCTATGATAATTAGCAAATTCCTTGAGCCTCCTAAGACCTGCCTTCTTGTTGGATTTATTTATGTATCGTGTATATTTTCATGCCCTCCTAAATTGACAATTTGAAATTATTAAGCTCAGTGGCTCATTTATTCAAAGTAAAAATATGGGCTCTTTCATTTTGGCCTGTTGTTCCAGGTATATAACTGTTAGTCCAGGGGTGTCAAACTCATTTTGATCTGGGGGCCGCATACAGCTTAATCTGATCTCAAGGGGGTCAGACCAGAATACTCATTCCAAAAGTCCACTTTTGTCTTTATATTAGTGCAAAGAATAAAGAAATTATAAAAATATTAACATTAAATTAATTGTCCTTTTACATTTGTACTCAGTTTAACATTTAAGTGCATTACATATTAAAGAAATGATCAGTGATTGCACGTTTTAAAACATTTATTCAACAAACTGTTTTGTTAAATACCCTGATGCATGCTCCATAATCCATGTAGAGAAATCTAAAAAAGCTAAATCTGAGCTTCTGGACATACAAAAAAACAGTTCTGTTAAAACCCTTTCCTGCATGTTAAAAGTACATCAAAATTTAGAAATGAATGAATTTTAAATCCATTTTCCACATCTATAAATATGTATTCATTTAAGACCTGTCTGTGAGGGCTACTCCCTCCTTAGCACTTTGAGATTTCCATTAATGAAAAGTGCGTTATATATTGAATTCATTACTATTATTATTATTATTATTTATTCTTCAAACCCCAATCTGTCCCCTTCTTTTATTCATCTGACTCCAAACAGTTATTAAACTCTGTACCTGCATCCCTTTACTTTTATTAAATGTTTCAGAACGAATAACCCAACTGGATGACTAAATTAAAAAATAAAGTGACTCCGACCCGTTTTTGGTTTTTTCTAGAAATTATTATGCTCCTGTCTGCAGTACCTTTTTTCGTCCATCAGGGGTCTCCATTATACTCAGGCTCAATGTTGCCAGCTGTACGATAATTTTCGTATTTGTACGATAATTTTGCCCTCTGTACGATCAATAATCCCGACAAAGGCCAAAAATACAATAATTTCGCCATTCTGTAAACGTGTAGTTGTGATCGGTTTTCATCAGCCTGTCGCAACTGTCTGTCGGAGTTTTTTTTTTTTTAACCCTGAAGGCGTCTTGGAATTCCAGCTAATCCTGCTTTTCTAAATGTGACAGAAGACTTTCTGTTGAGCTCATTAATTACCACCAGACAATAATGCGTATTGTCTATGGTTCCCCCCAGTACTGACGCCACAAAGCTGTGAGTGCCTGTTAGACGCTACAGTACAGTACTTATTATTTTGTTTATAATGGGTGTACGATAATCCTACATTTCTCACCTGGCAACCCTGCTCAGGCTGTACAGGAAACGACTGTCTTTTGCGTCCGCTCACAAGACGACGTGGACATTCACTGGATCTATTCACAAAAGTACGTCTTCCAAATTGGTAATCCACTTTCTCTGCTTCTTATATTGGGAAATACAAGTATGATGCGTTCGGTTCTATATCCTCACAGCCTATACACAAATTATAAAACTACATCTCGTAAACCACGTCGGACCTATGGCTCGTTAGCTTTGCTGTTAGCTGCTAAGTTCGTCTACAAAAACTAAATTTGGATTATTTAAAGTCGATATTGTTTATCTACACGACGCGCCACTGTACGCTTTGTTAGCGAATCCGATGTGAGCCGTCTACCGTTACAAAGTTATAAAATGTCCGCTGTTAGGCATATGCTATGCTAACGGGAGGTCCACTGCAATTTTCTTACTTTTCCGTTTATCTAAGTGTTATAACCTAAAATTATTGAGATAGAATGTCATAATCTTTTTTGATCAATCCTTCCAGCTGTGACGGTTCATTCGGCCCTAATTAATTTGTCTCGACCTATCCGCAAATATTTTATTTGTTTTTTCAAAAAACCGTACAATCCTGAGGCCTTCTAGCCTGGTTAAAACCAGACCCTCGTCCAGAGCTGAAGTTCTATTTTTTCATTTCACCCACATTCACGCTGTAGAAAATGATCTAGTCCTGTTAAAATGGAGAAGTGTAACCCGTTTTAATGTAACGTTTATTTTTGTGTTTCAGGAACCCAGCACCATGAGGAGGTGGACTACGTTTTTTTTACTCTATTAAACTGCTGTATCTAAATAAAACTTTATTCTAATCTCAGCGCCTCGATGTTTGTTTCATATTGTAATCCTCAGATAACTTGTGAAAAGTTTAAGAAGAAAAAACAATCCATAAATATGTCATACAGGCTAAAAATACAGTAATCATTATTTTCCTCCCTCTGTTCTTGAATTCGTCCATGACCCACCATGTTTTCAAATTGCATCGCCATTAATATTTATTTGTTTATTTAAAAAACAATGCAGGAGCGTTTATTTATATTGTAGAGAAATAACGCTAAATGTGTTATTTCATGATTTATAACATATTTTAGCAGAAGCTCCGGGAAGATCTGCCCCTCTCTTTTTTCTCTCCCCGTGGGTCGGGAGTTCAGAAAGGCAGAGCTCTGAGCGCGCGTGCTCCCAGTGCTTCACGCAACAAAGCTGGAACAGAACCGAGCCCTGGGTCAACAGAAAGAACTTCAAAGGTAACACAGCAGAACGGGGAGCCAGGGAGAAGACGCGTGGCTCTCGCTCCTCTGAGTAGAGGCTTTGAGAGCAGCGAGCAACAGTCGCAACGGTGTTATATCTTATTAAAACGTCTATATAATAAATAAAAAAAATAAAAACAGAGCACTGGTCCAGTTGTACACACAAATGCACCAAGAAATATGCAGTTTCAACTCCTATTTTTAAAGATATATATGGGAACAATTAAATAAATAACAAGTAGGACCGTGGTTTTATTGAGGCAAAAAATATTGTGATATCAAGGTATTTTACTTAATTTCTGTATATAGCCTGTTTCAGCTTTTTCAGCTAATTCTACATTTTTAATCCAACTTTTCAGCCTAATTTAGCAAAACTATGCTCTTGCTTAGCTATTTATTTATTTTTATTTTTTTTAAATCATTCTAATTAACTTAAACTGTTTATTTTCATTAGACCAGTGTTTTTCAACCTTTTTGGAGCCAAGGCACACTGTGTTTTCACTGAAAAAATCACGAGGCACACCACCAACCAGAATTGTAAACAGAGATACTGTACTCTATCCACCTATATTAAATATATAGTCATTCTTATCATAGTGTCTTGGATAGAAATAAAATAAACACAGAAATGTATTTTTATCATATTTTATATTTCTTATTTCAATGTGGTCTTGTGACTGTTACATGCTCAAAGCAGCAAGGGGCGATATGTACCATTTAAGTTTACCGGTATATATATATATATATATATTTATTATTATTATATATATATATTTTTTTTTTTTTGGGTACTTCATTGTGTATTTTATGAGTGTGGACAAAGTCAAACACTAAAGCTGTTTAGAAAACCACTTGGTTTCTAAACTTAAAAATATTTAGATCACAGATCAAAAATTTAAACTGAGAGCCTGTATCATTTTAAGGGAAAAATATGTTTCAAAATTTCATAGCGTCTACAAATCCCCCCCCAAAAAATTGGGATAAAACCATTTTTCCCACTGTGCTGTAGTAAGTGGACCACTTATAGTTTTGGCCCCCTCTCGGCCCCCCCAGCAATAAAAGTCTAACTCCGCCACTGGTCCAGAGCAGCACAGCGCTGCAGAGAGAGAGAGCCACACGCAGTTTGGAGAGCAGAGACAAGTCACGCAGGTGAGGCAGGCATTGACTCCTCACATGGCAGGAAACCATTATTTTAGAACATAAAAAAGATTTAGTATTCTGTGACTAATTCTATTCTATTTTTATCTGGTCCAGGAACTCTTATCAGATTATTTTATCAGCGAAAGTCAGCGCGTTTTCCTCAATATTTTTTCTTCACTCAGTCCCACACTTTATTTATTTTATTTGTTTGTGGGTTTAATTTTTTTCTTCACTCAGTCCCACACTTTATTTATTTTATTTGTTTGTGGGTTTAAATTTTTTCAATGCCTTCATTCCTAATGTATTATAATGTATTTACGCATGGTAATATACAAATACATCACCTCACCAGATCCCGCCTCCACTTATCATAAGTCAAATTATAAGTGGATTTAATTGACACTGTTTTATAGTTAGCCACAAACCTAACAAGATTACAGTTGAACTTAGTCTCAGAGTTACAGGAAACGGCGGCGGATAAATTATTTATTTATCCTAGAACCCCTTTCCCTCTGTTCCAAACGCCCGTCGGCATTTGGTTGGCTCGACCATTGCGTGTTTTTACTCTGGGATCTGGAGTCTTGGCTGGAAACTTATAATTCCACTTTTAATTGAGTCCAAATACACTGAGTAAAATTTGCCTATAAAATTTCCAATCACAGATTTCGTTTAAACAGGAATCTGCTTACCTTTTTTAGAGGTGACCGGTCAGTCAGTGCTCTGGACTCCGGCTCATCCTTTCCTGTCCGCGCGTGCAACCATCTCGGTAGGAACCTCCAAATTGTTGACGTATGAAACTATCCGTCCCAGAATTCGTTATTTGGTTCACTTTAGATCAGAAAGGAGAGATACACTGAAAATACAACAAACGCACGTAATTTAAAGTTCCAAAAACCAGTTTAATTATAAGTTTGAAAAGTCACAGAATACATTTGTTCTATTTTCTAAAAGCCATTACATTTGTTTTAAAAGACGTGGACAGTGAGAGAGAGAGAGAGAGAGAGAAGGGAGAAGGGAGGGAGAGAGGGGGAAAAAGAGGGACAGGGAGACCCCGCATACGACCTTGGTGGGCTGCTTTTCCCATGGCCGGCTCCTTGCATTGACTGACGGAGGAGGAAAAACCCATTGCTTTTATTCTTTTGTAGGGCGTTGCCTGCTCTTCCACCAACAAGAAGAAGTTTCTGCTTTTTTCAGCTCATACGAGAGCTAACGAGGGGGAAGGGTGGCTGAAGAGCCACACAGAACAAGGAGACTTCCAGTGACTTCCTTACAGAGTCATATATCTTAAAGTCATAAAACTGACAGACAGAGAGGCGCCAAAAGTCTCTTCCCAAACCAATCAGATCCAAAGTGAGCACTTCTTCAGAACCAGACATGCTCACATCCTGTGTCCCCTCAGCAAATTCTCACCACTCTACAAGAAAAACTGATCATCTGAACACCATGTGAAAAACCCCTTAAGACAAATATATTTTTTATTTCATAACAATATTTAACTACTATTTCTTATAATATTAATTATACCATTAACTTTATTCTTTTATCAATTTGATGAAAATATTAATCTGAATGAGTATTTTGGGAGAGAGGAGTAGTTAGGGATTGGGGGTCTCAGATTGGCTAGGAAGCAAGAAGGTGTGTCTTTGAGGAAAATAGGTTGGGAACCACTGATCTAGTTCATAATAAACAGTTTAGTTTAGTGTATTTCTTAGTTCATGTCTTAGATCTTATTGCTGTTTTTCTTTACAATTTAAACTTTTGTTGGATGTAACTGGGACCCTGTGTACACAATCTTGTTCCACCACATGTATCACAAGTGGTGCAAATGACAAATAAAGAAACTTTGACTTTGATAATTCCATCAACAGATGTCAAGATACTGGAGAAATCTCTGAACTTTAAGGACAAGTTGGAAAGTCAATATTAGATAGTTGTGATTTTCGCGCCCTCATTGCCCACTGCATTAAAAAAAAAGGTCTAATTTTGTTCCAGACATCACTGCATAGGCTCAGGTGACATATTCAGAAATAATTGTCTGTAAACACTGTTCACCATGATGTTCACAATTACAAGTTAAATCTCTATCATGCAAAGAATGAGCCAAATGTGAAGCCCATCCAGAACTGCTGACGTCGTTTTGGGGCCAAAACTCATTTTTGAATTATTTTTGGAAACCACATGACATGGCCTCCATTACTAAAGAGGATTGAAACCACCTAGGTTATCAGCACACAGTTAAAAGCCTGCATCTCTGATGGTATAGGGGTGCGTCTTTGACATAAGCAGCTTACTAGCCCAATCTATGAGCAAAAATAGATTTTAAGACAACTCTCCCTCCCTCCCTCCCTCCCTCACTCTCTCTCTCTCTCTCATTATGAGATCTAAAAATTACTGTATTGTGTTTTTATTTAAATTTGTTACAAGGTCCCAACTTGTTTTTTTGATCTGGTAGTATTTCAGGACTACAAATAGTCATGGAACAAAAATAAAAAAGCCAAAGCTCCTAAAATGAATGTAAGGACTGTAAACTGGTCCCCTGTGGTCCCAAATCCCCTAAAGATGGGGAGACTGAAACTCACAACAGCTGTGCTAATTATCCTCACCTGGTGCTGCTCCCTGAATAACTATCCCATATTTTTCAGCCTCCAACTGAGGACAGAAACACGTATTTCTGTTAACATCTACCAAAACAAAGAATTCTATTCTTTGTTTTGGTAGATGTTAACAGAAATACGTGTTTCATCATGGCCTCAATCGATTATTGCTTGAAATGTGGGTTTAGGTGCAAGGTTTGTTTCTGTCCTCATATTCCTCATATTTTTTATTCCATGGATGTTATCAAAATGTCATGCTAGCATAGCCAAAGTAAGTTAGACAACCAGCAGGCTAAATAACATTGAACAGAACATAGTTTGCCACTTTGAAATGGGAACTGCAAAGGCGAGTGCTGGCAGTGATCCTGATGTCTTCATGGCCTCTCGTTACAAAATCGATCCAGAGTTTTTTCAGGCGGTCATCTCTCGGAAACTTAAATAAAGTCACCAAGCGGGTGCCCTGACCATTGCGACATCCAGGGAAGATGCACGAACGAGGCATAATTGATTAGCTAGCTAACAATGAACAAAATATCTATGCTATTGCTATCTGATGCTATCTGCGATTCGCGAGTGAACGGCTCCACCGAGGCGAAGATCTAATTTATACGGCTGGAGCTGCAGGGGGTGGGGCTATACTTAAGAAGACCGCGTGACGAAACGCGGTCACATTTAAAACACGCCTAAAAAATCCTGAAACAGACATATCTTTATACATAGGTTGATCTATAACTCCAAAATTAATTTATCTACAATTTTGAGACTTTTTACTCATTTACAACATTACAATTATGACATTTATAATGTTTATTGAAGAAAATATTGAAATTTACTTTACACGGTCTTTAAGGGTTACTGTACAGTGTTTTATTGTGACCTTTGGCAGTAACGTGAAAGTGGAATACATTTTTTTCCCAGGGTTCATTGGTGTAGTTGATAAATCATCTCACGGACCGACATGACCGATTTTAATGAACGTTTATAAAAGTGATTTTGAGATTTACATCTCAACAATCTTGCAATTGAAAATGACTGCCAGAGTCAACTAAACACAGAAAAGGCTGTACATGTTCTACATTTACAGATATTAGCTGAGAGGTATTCATAACACATTTCTTTGTTTAAAACCATGGCAATAACTTTTTAAAGTCAACTCAGTTTATCTTTTAGAAGAAAAAACAAACATATTATGACTCACATGAAGGTTTAGACAAAACCACTTATTTGAAACACATTTACAACTGATCAACTTTTAAAGTCTGTCTAATTCCAGATGGCTGTCACAGCTAAAAAACAAAAAAATTCTATAAAGTAATGTAGTTTAACGGATATTAAGCTAAGAACTTTTGGTCTCCAAGTGTGAGATTGTGCATAAAGTGAATTTCAATGTTAAACCAAATCAGCTACAAATCTACTATTTTTCTACATAAAATGACCTTAATTTAAAATTCTGGAAAGCAGTAGGGATACATTTCTTCAAGGAAAACCAGACAATTATTGTGAGCATGGTGTCACAAAGCAAAGAAGGAAGATTTGAAATACTTTTCGTCTGTCTGTTCTATTAGCATATCTTGAAAAATAAGTGAGGTGCCATTTGGTGTGTGGCTGCATTTAGGAGTATGAAAGGTCAAAATCAAAAATTGGGTTGTCACATCAAACTTTCAAAATAATGCTTTCTAGTTTTTATGTTGCTTAAAAGTATCCATCCATCCTTCCAGCTGTAGAGGATAATGGGGTCTTAAATATATTGTTAATTATCAGTTATGTAAATTATGCATGTAATATGCAAATAACCTCGTGCGTGGGCACCACCCCTCCTAAGAGAGGAAAATTTAGTCTCATTTACCTCAAAATAATGTACGTGAGTTATTTTCTCGTGTTTAAAGGGCATCTAATCAATTAACACACACAGATATGCCAAAAATAATCACAAATTCAGTTGATTTTATGTATTTTATTATAAAAATAAGAATCTGTAATTATATGTGCATGACAAAATTGACTGAACATCAAATGGCTTTGATGAGTAAAATATAGATTAAACTTAAAGGCAGACTTAGGACTGTTTGTTTCTAAGCTGAACTCTGAGTTTAATGTGCGGTTGTTGTGAAGTGGTTAAAATGGTGTAATGTGAGCTAAGTTGGTCTGATAAGTTGTGATGGAGGGTCACCAGCAATTAGATGAAATCATGAGTTGTCCCGTGAACAGTTTCTGGAGATACCAGGCAGGATGGGTAAAGATTCGGTAGCTCGTAAGTTGCGAAATCTCCCGAGTTACCTTGACTAGTCCTCCTCTGGACCTGGTTCGATGGATAACTGTTCTGGATGGATTACTCACAGTTCACTGGGAAGATGCTGGTTCTGTATCTTTTCGTCCCGTCTTGTTTCTTTCTTCCTAGGATGTCATCACTAGGAAGTGTTCTTCTCTGAGTTTCAGTGCAGAAACAGGTTTCTCCTCTCAGCTCTGCTTAAAGGATGAAGTTGTCTCTTTGAAGAAGTTCAAAACTGCTTCTTCTCTCTCAGAAGGTTTCTCTCAGAAATAGTGTTTTCTTGGAAGTGATTATGGAAGCGGTTATGAGACGATTTTAAAACTAAAATGGTTTAACAGGAATGCTTTTTCATTTCAAAGTCAAGCTGCCTTTTTTGAGTCATAAATAAAATTTAAAATGAATAAACCAAACTGCATTTTCATTTTCTTCTTCGAAACTGCTCAATTTGTAACTTAATTAAAATGATAAGTAAAATAACATTTAACATTTAATTTTCAATATATGTCTATGCAAAAAGTGGCCAAAATTCATTTTGAAATGTCAATTTTGAAAATGAAAATGAAATGGCAGAAATGCTTTTTCATTTCAAAGTCAAGCTGCCTTTTTTGAGTCAGAAATAAAATTTAAATTAACCCTTGTGTTGTCCTGCGGGTCAAAAGTGACCCGCTACCATGTTTAGCTATAGAAAAAATACCTTAAACTATATTTTTCCAACTTGAAATTTTATGACTTTTCCTAAAGTGACCCCATCATTACAAAAAGTGATACTTTGTTTTTGTCTAGGTTTACATGTGGGCTGTACACCACTAGGGTCCAAAGATCGTCCTATGGGTCATTTTTGACCCGTGAATTATAAAGGCATTTAAACACCAGAAAAAAGTTCAAAGGCCACACACAAACTCTCTCTAACACCCCCCCCCCACACACACACACACACACACATCAAAGACACTAGAACTTGCATTTGACCTGCACCTGCACTCTTGATCTGCAGCTAACCCCTCACATCACACAAGCTGCCAAGCAAAACAAAAAAACAAACTAAGGCTGCAGCTGGGTCAGTCAAAAGAAAAAGGTGCCAGTTCTGCCCCTGGAAGAAGGACTGCAAGACAAAAGCTGTGTGCTGCACATGTGAGAAACACATCTGCAAAGCCCATTCTCACGTTCACACATACTGTCCTTCTTCTTCTTCTTCTTTCGGCTTTTCCCTTTTCAGGGGTCGCCACAGCGAGTCATCCTCCTCCACCTCACTCTGTCCTCTGCATCCTCTGTCCTCACTCCAACTACCTTCATGTCCTCTCTAACTGCATCCATATATCTCCTCTTTGGCCTTCCTCTGTGTCTTTTTCCTGGCAGCTGCATTTCTAACATCCTTCTACCAATATACCCACTGTCCCTCCTCTGGACATGTCCAAACCATCTCAGTCTGGCCTCCCTAACTTTATCTCCCAGTTGTTCAACATGTGCTGTACCTCTGATGATCTCATTCCTGATCTTATCCATCCTTGTCACTCCTAAGGAGAACCTCAGCATCTTCATTTCTGCTACTTCCAGTTCTTTCTCCTGTCTTTTTGTCAATGACACTGTCTCCAGACCATACAACATAGCTGGTCTCACCACTGTCTTGTAAACTTTTCCTTTGACCTTTGCTGACACCTTTTTGTCACAAATCACTCCTGAAACTTTTCTCCATCCACTCCATCCTGCCTGGACTCTCTTCACCTCTTTACCACATTCCCCATTTTCCTGGACAGTGGACCCCAAGTACTTGAAGTCCTGCACCTTTGTGACCTCTGCTCCTTGTAGCCTCACTGTTCCACTGGCCTCCCTCTCATTCACACACATGTACTCTGTCTTACTACGGCTGACTTTCATTCCTCTTCTTTCAAGTGAATACCTCCACCTCTCCAAGTTCTCTTCCACCTGTTCCCTGTTCTCACCACATATCACAATGTCATCTGCAAACATCATAGTCCATGGGGATTCCTGCCTGACCTCATCTGTTAGTCGGTCCATCACCAGAGCAAACAAGAAGGGGCTCACATACTGTCCTACATGTGATAAATATAGTAGAAGTTGAAAATTGTTCACAAAATCAAGCAACATTTTGTTTTTTTGTTGTGTTATGAGAGAAGTATTTTTATAATTCACTTCCTAAAAAATATTTAAAAAATAAACGTGACAAAAAAGTTCCAGATTGTTGACTGTTTTTTCCCTTTCAATATAAATAATTCAGAAATAATTACTTTACATTTATATAATAGCCATAATAAACCTTTACTGTGTAAAAGAAAACTGTTTTGACAGTTGGTTTGTGGTAAAAAAAAAAAAGTGTAATACTGTTAACTGGTGATTGTCTTTTTGTATTGTGTAACAAAAATACATGATAAAAAAATATAAAAAAATAAATAATTGAGATGCATTGATAAATAGGTTGTTTCATCGTGGAAAATGGATTTTGGATTTAAAGTTCAATAAAGCTGCTTTATTTTGGGTCTTTGGTAGTGCGGGTCATTTTTGACCCGTAGGACAAGGGGAGTAAACAGAATGTTAAGATCGCACAAGGGTTAAATCATTTCAATTTTCTTGTTCAAGACTGCTCATTCTCTACAGAGCTACAGAGGAAACTGATTTTTGTTTTCAGGCTCCCCCCCTCCGCTTAAACTGTGACAATATTAAATCTCAAAAGCAAACCCAGAGTCACGTAATGCGCTTCTCAGACAGCAGAGGGCGTAGCAATCCTGTTTCAACGTGCTGTTTTTAGACAGGAGGAGACAGTTTTCCTCCTTCCGCTGAAACACCTGTGTGTTATTTATTTAGTTTATCAGAAAGAAAAATGTCCATTAACCCTCTTAAAACGCCGGTGTCTCTACAGACACTTTTTCCACACGTCAAGCTATTTTTAGATTACCGTAACTCTGCAACCGTTTGTGCTATCAGAAAAATTCCAACGGTGTTTGAAAGAAAAAAAAGTGCGCTTTTAGGCTCTTTTTGCTGGTATTACGGTAGTCACCCTCCGTGAGCTGCAAACGCCCTGGAAAGCGAGTCCTTTGTCTTCAGCACGAACAGAGTGCAGCTTGAGCAGGAAAAACATGAGCAGCAGAGCAGAGATTCAGATAAAACTATGTCAAATCAAGGAATAAAAAGACAATAAGGAGATTCCTGGATGATTTGAATTTGGAGAAGTTTCTTTTTGTTCTTCTGAAGAAAAAGCTGAAAAAACATTTGATCTAACAATCTAATAACTTTTTGAATTTTATTTCTGAATGAATGAGGGCTGTTATTTTGTGGATAATTGTTTTATACTGGGTACATATAATAGGATATAGTTTTATTTTATTTTTTATATTTTATTTTGTTTTTGGAATAGTATATCAAGTCTATAACATATAATATTCATCAGTTTGTACTTTGTTTGTGTAGAAGATAATGAGAAATGTAGGGAGGGGAAATTCGCCTGTAAATAATTTGAATTGTTAGTCTGTTTCTTATTTGTAAAAATAAGTGAGAATAAAAAAAACATTGTAAATATGTTCTATAGTGTTGAAATTGTTAATTTATGATGCAAAATCTGTACTGCATGTTCAAATGCAGTGTTTTATTTGCATAAAATCTCTAAAATCTAATTTCGCTTATTGTTTTTTCTTGATGTTAAACAGTTTAATAGTTGTTTTTTAACAAGTATAATGTAAAATAATGCCAGATATTGAAAGATCTAAATATTCTGAACAAATGTGCTGAAGCACTT
>JBBPBX010015401.1:0-49521 GCA_038048925.1 Garcialebias charrua | reverse complement strand
TAGTGGTGGATATGAAAGGAAATGCATGTACCGTACCGTACTACAAGCATATATTTGTGTTGTTCTTGGAGACCACAAAATCAAGGTTTGGCCAAAATCTAACACACTTTCAAGTTCAGTTTTGTATCTATTAACATCAGCAGGAGACAAAGTTTCCATCAACTACTCAAAATATAAACCAGGCTCATGTCATCATTACCTGCTGAGTGGAGGACCTTTCATCTCTAACATCTCTGTGGGAAGCAAAAGACTGATCCCTGAGATCTTGCATGTTGTCCTGTAGTTCTGCTCAGCCCTGTAAAGGTAAAGTGTTAACATCAGTTATAACTCTAATCATTTTATTGTCCATGAGCATACTGAATGCACTTTTAACATAGAAACAAGAAAACAAAGAAACTAAAATGAATAATAAAAATTATTTCCGTTATTCTTCCCACACCAAAATATTGGCCAGCTGATAAGAAAATAATGCACTAAATACAGCAACAAACTGAGAAATCATTAAACTATTTTGCATTTAAAATTATTCCTTTTGAGACAGATAAAACGTTATGGGACGTGAAATTCTAAACACATGTACTAATGCAGACTGACTTTAATTTGCGATTAGTTTTATAAAAATATACAGTATAGTAACACAAATTTAAGAATCAACATTTCATCCTCCAGCTTCCTCCTCCTCTGCAGCTGAG
Source organism: Garcialebias charrua (assembly GCA_038048925.1). NCBI lineage: Eukaryota > Metazoa > Chordata > Actinopteri > Cyprinodontiformes > Rivulidae > Garcialebias > Garcialebias charrua. The sequence goes on along the minus strand of JBBPBX010015401.1, from coordinate 48,829 downwards.
AGCTGAACCTAATGCAGGTATTTGTCTTTCTTCTTTTTTTTTTAATGAAGCAAATATAACAAACACCACAAGAAATAACAGCATAACTTGTTATGCTGTTATTTCTTACACAATGAAATAAAAAAGACAAGTTACCAGGGGGAAAAAAATAAAATAAAAAAATAGCTTAAAAATATTGTATTTCAGCCTGACATTTTCAGACAAGTGTTCTTCTTTTTTTTATTATTATTATTAAACCAGCAAAACGATATAAAAGTGCAAAAAATGTGCAAATGAACACTTAATGCATGTGAAACTCTCTAACCTCACAGCAGCCTAGCTAGCTAGCTAGCTCAGCTATAGGCTGCTGGTGATGTGTTATGATCGTAAACATTAAACATGAAATCGTTGCAGACTTCATTCTGATACTTACTTTTTATTTCCATCTGTGCCTGGTACTTCTTGGAATTTCTGCTTTGTAATCCTCCAAATATCTTTGATAAGGTCCTCGACGTTTCGCCATGTTATTTCCGATGAGCTAACAGCTACCTTCTTTGTTGTTCTCGGTTTTAAAATATCGCGTGACTTAACTTTCACTTCTCGTTCATGTGACCGCCTCCCTCCCCGGCAGCCAATAGGGAACCAAATTTCAAATTTCCCGCACATTTTCCTGCGTCTTCTTTTTCTCACAGCGAGGAGGACAAACAAACAAACAAGTCTCATCGTCGGAAAAAGCGTTTTTAGGATTGGCTTCACAAAATGGCATTTGCCATTTATTACTTCAAGGACAAGACTGTGGAAGTTGGGAAGACTTTGTGGATTACTGAGGACCAGCGACAATGTCCAAAATCAATAACTCAGTGCCCTGATTTGGAAGATGAAGATGGATGGATGGATGTAAAATGAAGGCAGAAAAAAGTCAGATCCTCCTGCCTATTTTCCAGCAAAGGTTTTATTGTTTGGTGGTAAGTTGTGGAATGTCTGCTTTCTTGATAGCACTTTTTTTCCTCTTGCATGTGTTCGGTATCGCTTTTGGAATTTGTCAGTCAAGCTTTTTTTAATGTGATGTTTGTTACACAGATAACTACAGTGATCTCTGCAAGAAGAGACAAGCATTTATAGAAGGGGAAGATATCTGGCAAGAAACACCAAAGAGAAAGTGTAAGCCAAACAACAAGTGGAAAGATGTGGAACAGGAAGATCATGAAGTTCAACCAAAGAAGGTAGCTTCATCAATAAATATTCTGTTTCAGAACTGAAGTAGAAAAAGTGCAGTGAAAATACAAATCTAAAATAAATTCTAATTTTGACAGAAAAAAATAAGAGCAACCAGTACAGAAACAGAATCGGCGAACCGTATAAATGAGCTGAAGAGGCAACTGGAAAACAAGACTTCAGAGGTAAAAATATTAACTATATTAACTATATTTTAACTTTGAGTTGATGCAATAACCTGTGTGAGTTATGCTGCCACATGATTCTTTTTTGTTGTTGTTTTGTTGTTTTTGTTTTGTCCTGTAGATGTGTACCAGTAACTCCAATGAGGCATCATCAGACGAGGAGCAGCTGCCCAGAAGCTGGAGTGTGGCACAGGACAAAATAGAAAGGCTTCAGGCAGAAATTAAGAGACGACCGTGTGGATGAAATGTTAGATGCCATGAGAGGTAATTTCTTGAAAGTAATTTAAGTGAATGATAAGACTTTTTTAAAACTGTGGAAAATGGAGAACACCTTGGTTGAATGTTCTATTTGCCTTATTCAATGTCCTCCTACTTCCTGTTCCTCCTTAATTAGTTCAGCTCTTCAATGCACAAATGACTAATGTAATCTTTATTTTTAATGGTCTCAAAACACAGTAGTGACAGTTTTTGTTCCTTTGTCCCCTGTTTTTATGTTTTTTTACAGAGCTTCCAGCTGTTGTGAAACAGCTGAAAGATGTGCTCAGTCAGATCTCAGCTCCTGCATCCAACCAGTCAACACCCACACCATCTGTACAGTCACCAGTTGCTCCGTATCTTCAAGTGCTGTCTGACCCGGATGACATGGTAATAACCTCTGAATGCATGGATACTGTATGTTATTGATCCATGTAGAGAATAATTTGAAATACAATTTCCTTCTACAACTTTTGATTACACACAAACTAGAAAGAAAATGCCATTAATGATGGATAATTCGGAAATAAAATTATGCCCCCAGATGATGGTATAAATCAATAGAATATAGGCTTAGACATATTCAATGCATTGATGAATATATACTTTATATTTCCAAATACGGTACTGTAAATGTGTAATCATTATTTGGAATGGATAATGACATTCATATGTTTTTAGGTGCCTCTTGTGCCAGACCATGATGTGCAAGTCCCAAGACGAAAGCTAAGGTCTCTACGAACTACAAACTCAGCTGTGTTTGTTGGAGATCTCGCTGTGCTAGTCCACGGTAGAGAAGTGTTGTCCAGTTCCAGTTTGACTGGGAGGCAGTCAGGGGCCCATAAAGATCTGGAGTCAAAGCCACCATTGGACAACACATTGCTTGACGCTATACTTGGTGAGTGCATATAATGTTGGACAAGAATCATTCTAAAATTAATTCCTACCGTTTTCTCCTTTTTATGAATAATGTTCCATGAGATTCTCTGATCAGGTTAATGCGTATTGCGATACAATCACCTATAAATATCAATCACTAACATATTGATTGAATTGGATTTGAGCACTACAGGCTACATGATTTGGGAAAACTGAGTCATAAAACCAACTTAAGTTAGATATACTGTAAAACTGTTTTACCTTTCTTTTTCAAGGGAAGAATTAAGATAATTTGCAGCACAATGCAGCAACTATTCAGACAAAAAGTAAAGCACTTAAAGGAGCTGTATGTAACTTTTCTAACAATATATTTTTAACATATTTCTTCACTCTGTCACTACCTCCTGACATACCCGGTACTGATTTTAGACAAGTAACTAGTCTCTGAAAAAACTATTGTCCCCTTGCTTCTCTGAAAGCATTTCTAAAAAGCCACAGTGACACGCCGTTAACCAGCCAATAAAAACAGAGTTTGTAACCAGCCAATAAAAACAGAGCTTGAATTCGAATCAGCCAATAAAAACAGAGCTTGAATTTGAATTTCAGCAGAGCAAGGGGTAACAGAGCCATATGGCTCTGAGGGGAAGGGACCAGAAACGTGTCTCTGTTCAAAATTTTCCTAAGTTCCAGCGTGTTCCAGAAATTACATACTGAACCTTTAAATTTACCAGCTATTACTAACACAATCTTTTACAGATTAGAAACATTAACACTCTACACAGGCTAAATTGTGCAACAGGTCAAACAAAATTCAAAACATTGCGTAAATCAAATATTAAATGAAGTTTTCAATAAAATTCAAATGCAGGTAGATATTAAGTTATTAAATAAAATATCGGAGACCACAACTTAGTTTCGTGTTATTGTTGTTCTTCTGTTTCTGCTGACTTAGAGCTGGTGCTAATTATTGACTGATGCCTGTACATGTTTTATCATAAATGCTTTAACTGGAATGTAATTGTTCTATAATTCTTTCGTCTTTGATAATTGTTAAACAGCACCTTGTGAATTTCATTTCTGCGAAAGGCACTCTATAAATAAACTTTTACTTACTAATAATACGGTAATTACCGAATAATAATAATATTTATACATTTATTGTGCATCACTCGTGAAAGCAAGAGATTTATTTTAAGGAGATGTTTGATGTCATAGTAACTATGCTGAAACAATGGTATAACATTAGAGTAATTTTTTTGTGTGTCTTTTTTCATTCAGTCTACACCAACGCAAAGTTCCCTGACACCACCATGCAGGATGTGAGAAGAATCATAAGGAAGAAATGCAACAACATAAACTATGTCAAGAAACAAAATGAAAAGAAGAACTAATCCAGTAAGAATGTTTTTTTTTCTCTTTTTTTTTTTTTTTTTGTTGAAAGAAGTGAATTTTTTTTTTCCGGGTGTGCAATTTTGTTCCGGATGTGCAATTTTTCCAAAGATGCGCAATTGCCTTAACCCGAAAAGGAAGGACTTCGATTTCCAGTTGGAGTGTACCTTACTGTATTGCTTATTTTTTCAAGCAAATGCACGTTTTGCTGTTGACTTTGTTTTGTTTACATTTGGACATTTAAGTTAAATGTGCACCTTTACATTTCAATTTTTAAAGCTGTGAAGTGGTTTGTTTTTTATATTGTTCCACTATAGACATTGTTTTTTAACTGAATTTTAATGCTATATAAAAAGACTGAAGTTATCAGGATTTTGTCTTGTGACTTTGTGAACACATTACAGTGTAGTCTGGGTTATCTTTAGGAAGTAAATTTTAGCTAATTTTAGCTAGTATTCAACAAGGAATTGCTAAGCAAACTTACAAGTGTAACCTTACATTTAAAATGACATGGTATTAGTTTTAGAAATTCTAAAAAGTGAAATGTGGACTACAACTAGTGCAATGGCAGTATACAAAATAGTATACTTTAAGTATACTTCAACAAACTAGAGTATGACCTAGAAGTATATAACTAGTGCAATGGCAGTATACAAAATAGTATACTTTAAGTATACTTCAACAAACTAGAGTATGACCTAGAAGTATATAACTAGTGCAATGGCAGTATACAAAGTAGTATACTTTAAGTATACTTCAACAAACTAGATTATGACCTACAAGTATATAACTAGTGCAATGGCAGTATACAAAATAGTATACTTTAAGTATACTTCAACAAACTGGATTATGACCTAGAAGTATATAACTAGTGCAATGGCAGTATACAAAATAGTATACTTTAAGTATACTTCAACAAACTAGATTATGACCTACAAGTATATAACTAGTGCAACGGCAGTATACAAAATAGTATACTTTAAGTATACTTCAACAAACTTGATTATGACCTACAAGTATATAACTAGTGCAACGGCAGTATATAAAAAGTATACTTGTTGTACACTTAAAGTATACTTAAGAAAACCGAATTATAAACTAGAAGTATATAAGGAAGTATACTCAAAGTATACTTTTTATAAACTAAAAGTGTCCCAAATCAGTCCGAAGAGGTATTAAAAAAGTATACTTGTAGTATACTACAAGTACATAGTGTGGAGTATACTTGATATACTTATACTTATACTCAAGTATACTTAAAAAAGTGAACTTTAAGTATACTTCTTTTTGCTAAGGGTGGGCTTGGTGATCATTCCCGATCACATTAAAAAACACAGTAACATTTATAAGCTACTGTGTTTGTGATGGAGAAAACACTGACAACAATTAATCTGTTTCATAAAGACTTGTAAAAATTATATTTTTGGACAAGCGTAACATTCTACTCTGATATTGGCATTTCACACATTAACTTTTTGTGCTTAACTAAAATTTTACAGAACACAATCTGACCTGATGCCAAAAATAAGGTGACTAGAGGCGTGGAGTACAGTAATATGAAATAATCAATGGCAATGTAACATTCCAATAAACCAAAACAGTAAAAAATACTGAAAAACTAATTTTTTTAATAAAAATGTGAAAATGAAAGAGAGGACACCTTAAAAAATTTGTACATTTTATCAAAGTCCACTCCTTTCCCCTTCTGTGTTGTTGTGAAAGTGTTGTCCATTAACTTCAAACTTCAACTGCCCTCTTGTCAGCATGAAATAAAATTAATTTAAAAAAAATTAAAAAATTCAAATATGTAAGTGTACATGACAAAAAAACAAAATTTAAAGCATAAAAACATTTTCTCTACAGTTAATTTTGCTTAAGTTATGTTGTCATTTCAAACTGAGATTTACTGAGAAATAAAATAATATCTTGGTGTGGTTGTAGGAGTATCCACCACAGTATATTTTATTGTATGGTAGTTCAACATATAAATACCATGCAATTAGTAATTTTACAACAGGTGTTCTTGAAATGCATTCTAGGTTGTGATCCAGTGGCTGCAAAGAAGAGGCAATCTTTGCCGCTACCAAGCGGAAATTGTTCTTCAGGACAGAGTCATGGAAATTTTTAGGTAAATAACATTAGTGTTGTCCCAAAGATACCACGGGCATGCTAGATTGCAAGACTGTCTATTTATGCATTTCTTTATTTTATTAACAGAGACAAAGTAGAAGAAGAACAAAAAGAAAAACAAGAAGAAACAACACCAGAAAAGGTCAAAAATTATAATCAGACACTTGCTACAAAAACACTTCAAAAATTTGCATAGGTATTTTAGTGCACATGGTTTTGAAACCCAGGTTAAAGGACACAGGAATTGCATTGACACATTTATAATGTAATTTAAAAGTATATCTTAAAATAGATTGAATTGCCAAGGTGTAATATTTACAGGTAACAGTATTCACATAATAAACATATTAATCAACATATTTTTCTGCAGGGAAGCTCAATCTTGAGAGACAGCCATGCTGCGGCAGAATGGTGCAAAAACCAAATATTTGTTGGCCAGGTTACACTTCCTGCTGTCCTTGATTATGATGATCAAGACAAGGAAGAAGCTCTCCAGGCCCTCAACAGCTGGACTGAGGAAATGAATGAAAGTTCTCCAGCAGAACAATTCTCTTTTATTTTCAAAATGAAGGAGGACCATGAAAAGTTCTGCAGAGAAATTTGTGATGACAGGAACATGAAGGTGTTTGCTAGATTTGAGTAGCCTTTGTAAATAAAGACATTGCAACCAAATTCACTGTTTGTTTTTATTGCTGGAGCCTATTTCTATCTGAAATAGAGCGAGGAGGGATGTGCACAGTGTGATGGACCATGCAGTAAAAGGACAGTCAGGCACAGGTTTGGTTTCAAATATAATATTTTGTTACTTAACCTCAATACACAATTTTGGGTACATAAAGAAGTCACAAAATGGGGCAAATTTCAAGAGGTCAGGGTAACAATACTTTATTCAGACTGAGAACACAAACATACAGACTTACATAAAGGACACAAATGGAAACTTAAATAATAGCTGATCAGCCCCCAAAACACATAGAAATGTAGGGGAGAACACAACAAAAACTTAACTGAAACTAACATAAAGAAATTGCTTTTCCACCTCTTTGTTCCCCATGATGGTCTGGAGCAACTGGGACTCAAAGAAAAAAACTAAAAATTAAATCAAGAAAAATACAGTGTGAACTAAAAGATGAACACTTCTTTTACAATGCAGTGTTATTACTATGTAAAATGTGTAAACAGAAACTAATAATTACTGTATAAGTTTTATGTTTACAGAAAAAAATTAATTTATGTAATGAAATTAACTATAATCTATGTTAGCTGCCATACATGTAGTACTTTTACGAAAAAATATTAAATGTCTCACATGGTTAATGTGCCAAATAAATATATTATTACAGGCAATATAAGTAGCACGTCTTACAAAATGTTGCAACGGCATCCCCCAAAACTGGCAGCACCCGTGGCAGCTCTGCAACACTCTGGCCATCTTGTGGCATGGGAATGACACCTATGATCAGTGGCAGGTGAGAGTAGTGGTGGCACGTGACGTGGCAGGTGCCAGTAGTGGTGGCACGTGACGTGGCAGGTGCCAGTAGTGGTGGCACGTGACGTGGCAGGTGACAGTAGTGGTGGCACGTGACGTGGCAGGTGACAGTAGTGGTGGCACGTGACGTGGCAGGTGACAGTAGTGGTGGCACGTGACGTGGCAGGTGACAGTAGTGGTGGCACGTGACGTGGCAGGTGACAGTAGTGGTGGCACCGTGACGTGGCAGGTGACAGTAGTGGTGGCACGTGACGTGGCAGGTGACAGTAGTGGTGGCACGTGACGTGGCAGGTGACAGTAGTGGTGGCAGGTGACGTGGCAGGTGCCAGTAGTGGTGGCAGGTGACGTGGCAGGTGACAGTAGTGGTGGCATCTGGTGGCAGTCTGTGGCACACCAATAAGTAATTTTAACTGTAATTTAAAAAAAGAAATATGTATTTTTTTAGTCATCCTACACACAAAGCACTATTTTAGACATGTTTCCTAAATGCACTATTACAGGTTGTTCTGTGTTTATTAAATAATATAATCATCATCGTCAGAAGGTCATTTTTGAAGGACATACAATAAAGATGAAGCATTTATTTATTTATTTAATTAATTAATTAATTATTTTTTTATTTTTTTTTTTTTTTTTTTTTTTACACAAAACGGCAATAGTTTTGCACAAAATTGCTGTGGAAGATGATCTGACAAAGTCTGTGACAGCTAGTGGCACCTTGTGGTCTGTGGAAGACAGTTCCGGTGGCACCCTGTGGCAACCTTCGTGGCACTTTGAGATTCGGTGGCCGTGGCAACCTTCGCGGCCGTGGCAGCCTTCGTGGCAGTCTTCGCGGCAGCCCCGGTGGCCGTGGCAGTCTTCGCGGCAGCCCCGGTGGCCGTGGCAGCCTTCGTGGCAGCCCCGGTGGCCGTGGCAGTCTTCGCGGCAGCCCCGGTGGCCGTGGCAGCCTTCGTGGCAGCCCCGGTGGCCGTGGCAGTCTTCGCGGCAGCCTTCGCGGCACTTCCGGTGGCAGTCGCGGCACTTCCGGTGGCAGGTCGCGGCAGCTGCCACTGCCACGAATTGCGCCTGCTGTCTCTCCGAACAGAGTGCAGCGCGAGCAGGAACAAACATGAGCAGCAGAGCAGAGATTCAGCAAAACAAATGTATTTCAAGGAATAAAAAGACAATAAGATTCCTGGATGATTTGAATTTGGAGAAGTTTATTTTTGTTCTTCTGAAGAAAAAGCTGAAAAAAAATTTGATCTAACAATCTAATAACTTTTTGAATTTGATTTCTGAATGAATGAGGGCTGTTACTTTGTGGATAATAGTTTTATACTGGGTACATATGATATAGTTTTATTTTATTTTTTATATTTTATTTTGTTTTTGAAATAGTATATCAAGTCTATAAGATATAATATTCATCAGTTTGTACTTTGTTTGTGTAGATTGTAGAAGATAATGAGAAATGAGGGGAAATTCGCCTGTAAATAATTTGAATTGTTAGTCTGTTTCTTATTTGTAAAAATAAGTGAGAATAAAAAAAACATTGTAAATATGTTCTATAGTGTTGAAATTGTTAATTTGTGATGCAAAATCTGTACTTCATGTTCAAATGCAGTATTTTATTTGCATAAAATCTCTAAAATCTAATTTCGCTTATTGTTTTTTCTTGATGTTAAACAGTTTTAATAGTTGTTTTTTAACAAGTATAATGTAAAATAATGCCAGATATTGAAAGATCTAAATATTCTGAACAAATGTGCTGAAGCACTTGTCCATAGAACATTTTCTTCATATTTTCTAGTGAAAAACAAATAAAAAATGCCAGGCGGAAATTTGAGGCTTAGGTGTAAAAGGGTTTTACCTTCACAAAGTTGGTATTTACTGCAGGACTGTTAATTTACATTAGTTTTATATTATTAGTTCAGTGTATGGTAATCATGGGTCAAGTTGAGATGAGACGGCATCAATAAATTGTAGAACAGTAACAAAAAAACGTATTAAACTATCAGATGGAACTGGGAAGTTATTCTCCATGCCAGTTGCCTCCGTCTGATCTTTTGTATAAAAAAAAAAAAGGTAGAATTTATTTTCATTTTCTTCGCAGGACTGTTAATTTTCTTGTCTGAAGTTCTTCTATCCTGCTTATGTAAATGTTGTGTTCTAATTGTTCCCTCAGGTTTTTCATCTCTGTTCCCTGATTGCATCGCCTGTTGATCCTGTCTCATCAGTTTTTGTCCATGTCCCTGTCCTCTGAGGCTACATTTTCATCTTTCCCTCATCTGTTTCTCCTCAATCTCTGAAATTACAACGGCACTGTGAGCATGAAGATTATTGTTCAATAAAAATATGATGTGTATTACTTAGCACCGTTCGTACCAAATTTTACTTTTTTCATTTGACCATTATTTATGCAGGTTAATCTCATTGAGCCTTGAGGACTTATTTACAAGAGAGAGCTGATTTTAACAAAGAATGATGACAACAGTGACCACAATAGACAGTTACAAAAGAGGCAAACAGATTTTTTATTTTTTTTTAAACAAATTTAAAAAAGATGGCCAAAACAGCTACAACTACAGCTACAAACAGTAAGGCGAATGTAGAAAACTAAAAACAGGAACTCTCTCTCTTTCTCTCTCTCTATGGCTCTGGGTGCTCCTTCTCTGCAAGAGTTCAACAAAACTTTATTCAAACAACAGGACATGTCAACAATCATCTAATGGAACAAACAAACAATGTTTACCTTTAATGTAGAGGTGGAACGTGCCTTCCTTCGCAAAGGTCTTACCGATCATCAGCTCTTCATCAGATGAAAATGCTACCAGGTCTCCATCGTCATCTGAAACGTCAACAAAAACACAAAATGTATCAACAAAAGCTCAATCAGAGCAGCTGGTGGCTTTACTAAACAATAATAAACTAAACTTATGACAGTAAAACAACTGGGTCAGAACCAGGGATTTGGGTCATGAAATTCTGAAACGTTTGTTTACCAGTATCTCAAAATGAGCTAAAATGCATTGACCGAGTCAACTTTATCTAACAAAGAGCTGAAACGGCTTTATTAAAACTCTCAAATCAAATCAAAATGTCACGTGGTGCTCACCTTTGTAGTGCATGATGAAAGAGTTCAGGTCGTTGGAGAATCTATGGGAGAAACCCCTCTTCACTTTCTCGAACAGGCTCCGGTACTCAGAACCGAAGTAGTCACGCTCCATTGGGAATCTGCGGACCTCCTTCACCTGTTCATCCTTCCCCAACAGGTACGCCTTTGCAAACATCCTGAACCGAGCAGAAATACTGACCTAACAAACTCAAACAAAGTCTGAAACTTTGTGACGCGCGGGGGTAAATTCAGTGTTGCCAGATAGAGTCGAGGTTTTCCTTCACTTTGCTGGAAACGAAACTTAATGCTGCGTTCAAGTTTCCTTGAAAATCGGACACTTCCTGTTGAATGTTCCGTTTCCTTTCGTGTCAAATCTTGGAATGTCGGAGTCGAAAAACATCACCTGGATTACCATTTTACATATACAGTACAGTACATTCTATCTGAGAGTTCCTGTCCAGCTGGCTTTAAAATTATGTCGAGACATAATACAATAAATAAACTGCAATACAAATTCTTTGTTAAAACCAGGTCTCTCTTGTATGAGTCTCCGAGGCAGGCTCAATTGGGTTAACCTGTCTAAATAAAGGTTGAATACAAACAAACAAACATACAAACAAAAAGTGACTGACAGAACCTAGAAATTCCTAATTCCGAATACATTTTAACGCACCACATTTCTAAATCCCATCAACAAGGAGCCATTTGTATTTTAGATAAATTTGATTTTACCACCATACAGTTTATTTATAAAGCACAGCATCAGCCGTCCGAAGTGCTGTACAAAACAAAACACAAAACAATAAAAACAATCATATAAATAATCAGAACATCACAAGTAAAATAATACAACATTAAAACAGAGATGTGAACTCACTCTGGTTTAAAAGCCAATGAAAACATATGTGTTTTTAAACGAGTTTTAAAAACAGATATGATGAATGGAGAAACCCCTCTCCACTTTTTATCACTGATTTTGATAAGGTTTAGTTATGTTTGCTGTAATTGATTTAATATGTGAATTTGTCATTGCTTGTTTTTATATGTTTTTATTATTGTTCAATAAAATAAAATAAGAATTAAATAAAAAACAACAAGGAGCCATTTATCTTGTTTTTCTGTTCATCTCCACTAGGGGGTGCATTTCATTTGTCTACTGAATGTCAGGAGGAAGGTGGTTACAGGTGTGATTCTGTTCAGGTGTTGCTAATGAGAAAGGGCAAACGGTTTTCTATTTTGCTTAGTTTAGAGTCTAGGCAGATTTATTTGTTTCTAAACTGAAATGGCAATGTAGATGTTTATTGTGAGGGAAATAAATGACTTTATGATTTATAAGTTGAAATGAAGATCTGCATAGTGAATCCTGATTGAGCGCACGTAAAACCAAAGCCTACCAGGAACAACAGCAACCAGTAGCCTAAAACATAGGATTTTAGCTGCTACAATTATGACCGGTCCACAATAAATTGAAGTTGGATGTTTTGGCCATTTTTCTGCACAAGGCACCAACACTCCCCTAAAGTAGCAGCTCCTTTTCATCTGCTGAGGATGAAACGTTTTCATTGACTTGTTTCTATACATGTTCAGATTCAACCTGAGAACTTTGGCATATGACCGGTTCATTCAGTCAACCTTTATTTAGACAGGTTAATCCCATTGAGCCCCGAGGACTCATTTACAAGAGAGACCTGTTCAGGTTAAGCAGGCCTTTGGTCTTTAAAATATTTGACATATCTAGGAAGAGAAAATAGTCAAGAAAGATAATAAAACTAATTATCTTTTTCTTCACTGTTAAGATTTTAGTTTTCCAGCACATCAGCTGTTGTTTGACTAAGAACAAATGTGATATTTCCAGACCAAAAAAGATTAAATAACAATAAACTACAAGTATATAATCTACATTATAATGAAAACACTTAACAGTTTCTCAGCAATAAGCATTTATGATTACGCTTAAGCAAATGTAAATGTACAGCCGCTAATATTTAAAGCTGTTCACATGGTACACACAACTACAATAACTTTAAATTGCATCTCACGGACAGACAAAATTCTAATTGGTGGATGAATGTTGGAATCTCCACGGTGTTTAATTCTTTCACAAAAATCACCAAAACCAAACTAAAATGTCCATGAACCTACTTACATGCTTCCCTTTTGGTAATTACCGTATATTATTATTTTCAAGCTTTAAATGTTCAGGATTTGTGTTTTTTTTTAAGTGTGTACTAATAAGATGGTATTTTCTGAAGTTACAACATAAAGGATTGGTCCATCATATAAAGGTGAACTGGTTAGTTGTTTCTGTTGACAAACCAGTTAATAAACCTTGTTGCTGATGGCAAAACACCCCAGCAATATCAAAAGAGTGTGGTTCAAAAAGTCCAGCTAATACTATTTCTGTACATTGTGTCTTTTACAGTCTTTTGTTTTAAGTGAGAGCTTGATGATACGGTGCAAACATGGCTCTCCACATCTGTTTGATGAGCTCAAGAAGTTTGGAAATCCACATGAATGAATATGAATGAGCTGCAAGAAAAAAAAGGGTCACAAAATAAGTTAATTTACAATCTAATCTTCTTTTAAACAGGACAATGCTATCAGGAATTTTTTTTACAACCTGGATCCATTTTGAGGAGCAGCATGTAGAGAAGAACAGCTGCTAGAAAAACTCTCTGGAGAGGGAATGAGCCACAGCCCGCCACCAAGCATTTTCTGTATAAAAACCTGAGCATCGCTTGGAGTTTTTTAATTATGGTACCTGCAGAGGACAATAAGATCATCTTGTGTGATTATTTAACATGTATTTCAGCGAATGCATGCAAACAAAACTGCAATACATGTAGCGGGAAGGGTTGCGACTGCCTCCGTCAGAGCAAGGTTGAAAGTTCTTACGGTACTTATGCAGACTCTACCTTTATCATATTTTAAAATAAAAACAGCTACAACAAATTTTAAAACTGGAATATTAACAAAAATATTTTGCAACAACTTATGTAACATCAGTTGCGCAAGCTAAGAAAATATTGGTGGCTCCAATCCTTTCCAAGTTTTGATATTATCTTATATTTATCTTTACATACAGTAATTTAAAATAAATTTTGTCAACTTTCTACTTGTTAGTAAGCAGTTGGATAGTTTTCAATGATCAGACAAAGTCTCAATCTTGTTTTACCCCAACATTTTTATTGGTCCCAGCCAATTTAATTACTAAAATGCAAGATGATGTAAGTTTAATAATATTTAAAAAAAAAAATGTAATTAAGTTTACAGAGCAAAATAATTTAATGATGCAGAGTTGTCTTTGCACCAGTTGCTATGCAGATACTTTGCTGTTTGAAGCCCAGCATCACATGAACAGTCTGTCTGAGGTGCATCATCTACATGATAGCTATTTTTTTATTGTTTTTATTTATCTTCCTCCCTAATGATTGTCATTGTCTGCCAAAAATAAATAAACAAATAAATAAAAATAGATTTACTGAGCTCTACTGCCATAATTCCAGCATTAAATAGCTGACAATTTTCACGTACTGTATGTGTAAAAACACCAATATATTAAACATATGATTATTAAAATTCATTTTAACTAAATGGAATACATATTTCTAAAGAAAGGGAGTCAAAGACACATCTGTGGCAGAGGGACAACAGAAATATTGTGATTATGTTAAGTTCACAGAACATCGAGTGAAGAGGTCAGTTTCTGTAAGAACTGGCAGTTTCAGCACTGCAGTTGTGTTCACACACAAATTGACGGTAGCCGTTCAAACAGGTACAATTATGCACAAGTACAGTAGAGGTCGCAGGTTTGTCCAGGACAAAAAGATTATGCAAGCAAACATCTTCTTTCGCAATACATGAAGAGGACACTAAGAATCTAAACTGAATTATGCATACCGGTATACTTGTTGCACATATGAAGCCCTCATTTGAAATGTTATTTCCCTTTCGGGTTTGTTAAGCCTCACAATAAATTAATTGAATGAATGAATGAATGAATAAATGAACTAATTAATTAATGACAGCCTGTACCTTAGCAATCTCATAGCTGGCTGTGGACATGCAAATGTCTAGAGGCATGTCCACTCCTCTTCACTTTTCAGACTGTTAACGAGCAGAGATTGGGGGCCTGCTGAAACTTTTCAAAATGTCAACTTCATCCAGAGCAAGAGATGCAAATAACACTCAAATGTCAGCAGAAGACCCACAAGTCAAACTAAATTGGTTGCTACAAGCACAAATACTCCTTTATGCATTATATTTATGTGCACCATCTTAAGGACATATATACTAACACTGCTGCACTGCTAGATGTAAACAAAGCCAATATTAGTTATTATTAATTAATATTATTCACAGACTTTAGGCCCTTACCAAGCTGAAATGTTTAACAGACGAAAAATATCCAAGCAAGGATTAGAATTAATAAATGTTAGACTCAAATATTCTCCTATAAAGGAGCTGCATTCATACAAACTTAGCACAATCTCTGACTAGACAGGAGGAAGCAGCGGTCCTTTTGTAATTCTAACTAATTATCTATGTGCACTTATTTCAGCCAACCATATGCACTGGATCAATATGAACAAATATTGTATTTTAGGATTCCACACAGTCATTTATATTATCAAAAGTATATTGTTTATTTTATATGTATTATATGCAGGTGGGTTATGGTAACAGCATTCAGATTAAAGCAGATGTTCTCCTCCTAGCCACCATGAGCTGTTTCTGAGGAACCCTGAGGCCTTTTAAATCCATAATCACTCCAGTACCTTCTGTAACAAACATGCAAATATTCAGTGCTGGTCTCTCACTCTTTATTTGCTTTAAGAACTTTGGTCCAAATGGGCAACAAGTTCCAGTCTTTCTGGATATAGCATGGATATGAGTCACAATTAGATTAAACTGCTCATCTAGTAAGTATGGTAGTATTGTCAACATTTTCCAGTAGTAATAATGCAGTTCGTCTACAACTCACCAGCAACAATTAAATTAAATGGGGGAACTTCATCAACACATCCTGTTAACTGCATGAGCTCATTCAGAAAGACAGGAGCCTCACATAGCTTTATGCTACCAATCCTGAAACATAGCCTGAGCTCTCTTAGGAAGGTTTGGCTGCCTAAGCAAACTTTATCTGTGACATTCTGAGCCAGTAGTATCAAACTGTCAGTGAGTGAAGTCTGAAAATCCAACAAACATAATTCCAAGAAAGCCACAACTTTTATAAAACATAATAGAAACAAAACTTGTTTGTTGATTCTTGAACTTTTAGTTTCCAGATTCAAGTAAAAAGGATTTTCAGTCTTCTACTAATTTTTTTCTGTACATTTTGAAGACAAATTTAAACGAATAAACAGACTGTAAGAACAATTAATGGCATTTGCAATAATATCGCAATATAATGAAACAAGATTTTCTAATCACGAAGGCTGCAATGTGACTGGTCACATGATCTGGTTACGTGACTTGCAAGTGAGCAGAGCGGAGCAAAGCAAAGCAGGGAGCGGGAGAAGTCAACACTTTGCTTTAACTGTTTGCACAATGGCATCAGGCTCCACAGAAGCTGATTCATCTGAAAGTTTGGTACCAAAGAGGGGCAGCATATCTGTTGTTTAGAATTATTTTGGCTATAAAAAAGTAGACACTGTGCAATGACAAGTATTGTGCAGAACCTGCCTTGCTGCTGTTGCCACCTCTTGAGGTAACATCACAAATCTTTATCAACACACCACAATCAAAAACACCACAAAGCCATTTACAATAGTTACATGGCTAGAATGCCAACAACCAGTGCTTCAACTTCAAGTAAGCAAAGTACCAGCTGACAGGGATTCCTGACGGAACTGTTCGAAGGTATTACTGTATATGAACATAATTCGAAAGCGGAAATAACTCGAGCAATAACAGAGTTCATAGTAAAAGACATGATGCCCATTAATA
Organism: Garcialebias charrua; assembly: GCA_038048925.1. NCBI lineage: Eukaryota > Metazoa > Chordata > Actinopteri > Cyprinodontiformes > Rivulidae > Garcialebias > Garcialebias charrua. The sequence continues at coordinate 32,265 of JBBPBX010015401.1, read as the reverse complement.
TAGTGACTACGGTAAGCCTGGGTTTACAGATTTGGTAAACACAATGGATAAGTGGTACAGAATGCCCTTGCACACACATTTTAGCCAAGTTGCTATCCTGGAGCTATACATAAAATGCAGAAACAGAGTTGCGCCAGAGCTCAAAACAGTGGAGTTTTTTGCAACTGAAACAGATCTATTGCTTGTGTTCATTGAAAAATACATGAGAAGAAGACACTGACAAATAATTGCATATTAAATCACAATTGCAATATTGAGGTAAAAAAAAAAAAAATTACAATTAGAATATTTTCCAAAATTGTTCAGCCCTATAATAGGGGGATAAATATTTGCTATTCTGTTGTCACTCACTCACTTGATAACATTTTTGTTGTTTTGAAACTGAAGAAATCTGCACATCAGATCTCACATGTTACTTTTGAAATTTCTTGTGTAACTTTTAATCAAGGTTACATGTCATTAATACCATTGAAACTGATGCACATCCATGCTGTCAGAAATGGGTTTTGCACCTTTTACTGACTCTAGTTTCCAAGTCATATACAATCTAATGTTCACTTTTCCAGAAGAAAAACTGAACATGGAATCATCTGACCACAGAACAAAAACTATTAATATTTTTGTTAATCTAAGACGAGACAGTGCTTCACCTGCATCATAGTTTTAGGTTTCATTTGAAGGTGTTGCTGCTGACTGTACTGAGTGACAATGTTTTTTTTTTTTCAATTTACCCTAGAGCCAACTTATTAATCCATATTAATCACTGTGACAGAACGGCTTTACTTGGCGCGCTGCCTGAGGGCTCATAGGTCACACACAATATTACAGCAGTGGGCTTTGGGCACTGGAGAGGCTGAAAAACCTCAAAATCTTTGTGAATTCACATACAGTATATGTATATATTTATTTATCTATTTATTCATTTATTTATTTATTTATTATATGTAAGCAACTAGCACAGTTTGACACGGAGTGATGAACTATGATCTATTCTTGTTCCCATTCTGACACCAACAAATCTGCTGTGAACATCTGTGCAACTTGTGCAGGGTGAAATGTCTACCGTATTTCCGGCCTATAAGTCACAGTTTTTTTTACTAATTTTCACGTCCTGCGTATTACAAATTTTCACTCTGTCGCAGCACGGCCTCCTGCTCTCTGGAGGTCTAAACTACTGTTACCTCAGTGTTTGACTGTTAGCAAAATAGCTCAAGAACCACAGGACAGATTTTGATGAAACTTACAGAAAGTAATCATTGGATGGGCATTTACAATTGATTAACTTTAGGAGATGTTTGAGCTAAAATTCAATTTATTTTTAATTTATTTTCGCAGCGCGCGCACGTTTGGAAGACCGTCAAAGCGAAACAATTTAAATCCAGCTGATTTGAACATGGGCCAAGATGGTGTAGATGCAGGGCAGCTGACTTGGGACCCGAAAGACCCAGGCTCGAACCCCGGTCACTGCATACCTTGTGGTGTATATGAGCAGCACACTTCATCCCCAGCTCCCCGGGCGCTTTCTATTGCTGCCCATTGCACCACCTGGTGGTGGTTGGGTTAAATGCAGAGACAAATTTCGTCTTGTATGGAAACATACACAGATGACAAAATGTGACATTATTATTATTATTATTATTAATTTTTAAAGGTAAAGTTCAGCTCAGAAACACTTTTGCTATAATGTCAGCAAACATATATTTTTAAGGTGTTTATCTTGTTAAATTTTAAAGAAATGAAGCGTATCCGCTCGTTGCACGTGCACGCTTTGCAGCACCGACGTAGCAAAACTAATTTTTTTAATTCAGCTGATTTGATCATTACGTGCATTTATTAAGGAAAAGTTCAGCTCAGACACATCTTTGCTATGATTTTCAGCAAACAAATAATTGTTTTTAAGTGTTAATCTTGTTAAAGTCCTACCGTACACGCTCCTGTGGCCATTTCGCAGCAAATCCATTTTTGGCAAAACACCGGCCCACATTTCCGGGTTGTCACAGCAGACGCGTAACATACCGTACGTGACGCGTCAGCGGTGACACATAATAGATGCGACGTATATGGCGGTGCGACACGTTTATGGATTTTTTCCACTTTATTGGACATAATTGGACTAATGCGACATATAGGGCGGTGCGACTTTTAAGCCAGAAAGTACGGTACTTTTGATTTTGTTGCCTTTCTCTTTACTTGTGAGTGTTGTTCACAAGTTGTTGCCTTAATTTCCAAAGAACAAAACAGCACAACAAAAATAAATGATAATTTATGCAAATGACACACAAACTGTAGATGTGAGTTTTATTGCATTCTAGAAAGCATCCCAACTTTTCTGGAAGTGATGCCTGTTACCCACTGCCCCCTTTGTCGAGCGGCCGAAGCGGCCGGTTTACATTCAAAGTCTATGGAGGAGACGCGTGGAGTCACGGCGAACAAGGAAGCGGCGAGATTCAAGTGATCGAAGCGGCGCGGGGGCAGCCTGCACACGCACGCGCGCGTCGCCGTCGAGCCGCCGACGTCCCAAATGTTGATCTCTGGCGGCTCGACGCATCCGGCAAACAGTCGGGAGAGCCTCGCTATCTGATTACACAACCACAACGGGACTTTTTTCGGACTTTTTAAACTCACCGGATCGAGCCTCCAGGAATTGGAACCAAACTCCGGTAAGAAACGTGGCATTTTTACAGTTGCTGCTGACAGGCTGCTGTCCTCTCCAGTGTAGATCACCCCAAACATAAAAAAAAGTTTTAATCTCATCGAAGACCGTCGGAGGTGCAGTTAAAACAACAACTGAACCCGGAAAACAAGCCAGAGACCCCTCCCTCTGCTACCCCCTAGTGTACGTCATCAGACGGTGTTCAGTGGTTCAGTGGGACCATGACCAGCGGCCAAAAGGGGACGGCAGGCGCGTTTCGAGTTGTGCAGTGGGTAACCGGCATGAGATTTGTAAATCTAAATTATGAATATAAAATGGGAACACAAAAATAATATAAAGTTCAGCACTTAACTCCATTTAATGGTTGAGAACACAACACACAAAATCATTTGCAATTAAACATTAAGACCTTGGTGTTTTATCTCCCACGCACTGATACTGATTTCCTGTGCTGCAACCCCTAACGGCTTTTGTCATTAAAGCTGTCATGAGTGGCATGGCTTGCTGCAGGAGGTGTAGTGATCCATCAGTGGAGTGCCAGAGCTTTGCCATTAGAAAACCATCTGCAAGCTACAGCACTCCATTGGCACAAGAAGTCTGGAGAACCCAGGTGGAATGGAGGGAGGGTGAAAGAGAGCAGTGAGCCCTGTGTTCAAGGCAGTTTGCTTTGATTGATATGAACCATTACAGACAACATGGGAGAAATAGGCAGGGAGCTAGTCACTGTTTTATTTTTGGTCATTAATTCAAACAAAAGTGTGGCCATACCCATATTAATAGGGCTGAGTGTCCGAAAGAGAAGAACTAAGCAAAGCATAAGAAGATATGGAGCAACTGAGACAGGATGAAGAACAAAACTGTGGTAACAAGACACAAACACACCATATGAAAGATACGTAAACACTATGTATTCTCTTTCAAGTTTATAAACTTGTTACTAGATATTACTTTCTTTACAAAAATATAACAGCATATGTATTAAAATAAAAAATAGAGTCAACAATCAAAGTATCAAATTAATGTTCTGTAGCAGAAAACTGCAAAGAAAAGTGTTTTGTCTTTGGAAATGCAAATATCTTGAACTACATTATAGTGTACTGCAATAATGGGATTCAATGGGATTTGCCTGCTTAAATAAAGGTTAATAATACAGTAAATAACACCAAAATCCATGCTCAATAATCCAGGTATAAAATCCAACAATGTTCAGGCAGGTCATCTGGACGGTTTGGTTTCTTTCTTTCTTTCTTTGCTGAGATGTTTAATCCTTCATCCAATGGACTTATTCAGTCCGAGGAGCCACAAACAAACTGGAGTCCCACAAACACCATACTCCCATAGTGGGTGGAAAAAAAAGTTTGCAAAAGCTGCAGATCTTATCACAAGCAAACTGTTTTTATACACTATGGGAGTGTGGTGTTTGTGAGACTCCTGTTTGCTTGGGGCTCCTCGGACTGAAGAAGTCCTTTGGATGAAGGACAAAACGTCTCAGCAAAAGAGAAAGAAAGAAAGAAACCATCCAGATGATCTGACTGAACATTGTTGTACAGTACAGTATATTGAAATAATTTTATTTTTTAAATATTTCGATAAAGCAAATTCAAAGAGTAAGCAACTATTCCTCCTATTAGAAGATTGTCATTTTGTGGTCATTTTAAGGCTCACAACAAGAAATGTGACACTTTTGGATGTCCTGTTTATCTTTGAGCAAAATGCAAAAAAACATATTCACTTTGAGAAGCATCCTATTAATGAAATTGTATTAAAACTGATAACAAAACGTTAAATGTTTCCTTTGGTGAAAACTATGGTTTATTTGAAAAAAAAAAGTCAATGGACAATTTTACAAATAAATATGTAAATTCAAACATTCAACCATCTAAATATTGTGAATGAAAACAATACGGTAGTGTTGCTAAAACAATATGCTGTGCAGCTCCTTTCTAAATAAAAAATATTGTATGTCCTCACTCTTTGTAACTAAGGATTTGCCTTCAAGGATGATCACTGAATGAGGCAAAGATAAAAAAGCAACACAGCAACGGCTGACACAGTTCAAGCTGAAGGGGATATGAAACAGTTTTGAAAGTCCAGTTAATCTTAAAATTACTTAATGGACGGATGTGATTTTATTCTCTAAAAATAGGCTAGAATTTTGCCCTGCATGTCTTCATTTATATTTTTTCTATGAATTTACAGTACTTGAGTTCTTGAACTAATGCACTGAAACCCAGATGGCCAGCAAGAAGCTATAGATCTCAGCTGACTATGTATGCAGGGTACTTGAACAGCCAAAACATCTATTAACATGCCATGTTACAGCAAATGCAAGTAACAAAGTGAAAACAAAAAATATGCTGTTATCCTTCTTCTTATACATTAAGAATATGCAGCAGGATACAAAATGTATGTATGCCATTTTGAGTAGTGGAAAAACATCCCTGTTTAATGGGCTCTAAAAGGTAATGTATCACTGACTGCACAGCAATTCAATAAAACTGTTTTACTATTAGATTTCCTCTACTCTGCTGGGAATATAGCACTGCATAGAAAACTTCCAGACATTCAGAATGTTAAAACAAAGACAGACCTTCACAATTGCCAAATCTAAATGGAAAAAAAGCAAAGTTGTGAAATCAATCCCAATTTTTTTGACTATATAAATAAACATTTTAAACAAGATGTATCCTTTGAAATCATCTTTATTATACCGTACTAAACACTGAAAAGGCTAAAATCAATAGATAAGTCACTAAGAGGTCATACAATACAATTAGTCTGGCATGTTGCTGGTATTGAGTCATGTCTCTGGCATCATTGGTCTCAAGCAGCTTGACCAGTCCTTTCTGAAAGAGCTACTTCACTGGTGGACCCATCTTGTTAAGGTAATGGGATATTACTGTATTTTTCAGACTATAAAAATCGGTCAAAATGAACTTGTTTCACTTAATGCGCCTTATAATCTGCCTTATAATCCAGTGTGCCTTATAGTCTGAAGAATATGGTACCTAAAACCATATACTAAAAGCTAAATATTTTGTTATTTATAGCTTTTTTTCCTGATTCTCTTAAAATGTAAATTGGTGGGAAATAAACAGTTCTAAATAGTGTTTTTCTTGTTACATCCGTCACAAACTTGTTTAATGCTTAAACAAAAGATCTGTGCCATGACTAATTCACTTGTTTTGAATAATACTGAATTTAGAATGAAATAATTCAGATTGAAGTCATGAGACTAGTGCGTCAGCAGAGATGGGATACGGTACTTTCTCCTATTTGGTGTTGCTGGTACCTTAATAAACTAAAACCACATTTGGAGTACACTTTAAAATCAAATTCTGGGGGATGGCAATTCAATAAAATGTTTATTGCTGTACCTGAGAAGAGGCTGGAAAATCACAGTGATGTTCCTTGCTCCTGGCTTACAGACAAACTTCATTTCCCCTCCTTCAATCAGGTTGTCATCAGCGCCACCTAAAAGACAAGAAACAGGATCTGACTTAAACATCGAAGCAGACATTTATTAAAAAGACAGTTGGTAGAATTTAAAACTGAAACCTCAGTCTCATCTCAAAATGTGAAGAGTTTTCATTCACAAAACAATTCTGTCATTCGCTGAGATAAAATTTATCAAATAATGTCCACAAATGTAAAGAAGTGTGCTATCAAACCTCACCCAACACCGTTGCACACACTGGGGAAGTTTAGTGTGTCTTTGTGTAATTTATAATGTATGTATACTTTCATCAGAAATGTACGGAAGCGTATTGCATTCAACCATGAAAATATTTTTTTGGAGCTTATGTAGTAAAAACGTGATAATTATGTAGTAAAAACGTGATAATAAGTAGTAAAAACGTGATAATTATGTAGTAAAAACGTGATACTAAGTAGTAATAACGTGATACTATGTAGTAAAAACGTGATACTATGTAGTAAAAACGTGATAATTATGTAGTAAAAACGTGATACTAAGTAGTAAAAACGTGATACTATGTAGTAAAAACGTGATACTATGTAGTGAAAACGTGATACTAATTCAGGAGGAGCGTTTCCTTTAAATAGAGTAGACCTGCAGATTTCCACATATGTCAGATAGGACAATGGTTAAGACCATTGCCTTTCACGCAGACGGCCCAGGTTCGAGTCCAACCTGGTCTGACTGATTTTTTTTTCTTCTTTGGATTATTTATATAATAATATTTATGCTGAAAATACTTTGCTTATCAGCGTGATTGGGGTGTAATGTGGTTAAGTGACGTCTTAATTTATTAGGCTTCATGCTGTCCGCTGCTAATATTTTAAGACATAACAGACACACCGGTCTTTCCTCATCTCCCACCTTCGTCACAGTGAAGCCAAGCGCTAAATACGCTTCGTCATATTTCCTCGTTTTAGCTTTCTGGGGACCTGCTTTCTCAATATCTTCGTCTGTCTTCGCCTTTCTTTTCATCCCTGTTAAATATTTCTCCATGCTGTATCTTCGCTGCACTTTCTAAAACTTCTCATGCGCTGCTGTGCTGTGGCTTCTTACTCTGTGAAAAAACTATTCTGCGCGCTCAGTCTGACAATAACAGCGCCACTGCCCCTACTGGCGCGGATGTGTAATTACACTTACCATTTCATACAGTTCAATATTATTAAAATGTAAACACTCAACAACACAGCAACATGAACAGATCAGCAGCAACTTCGTGATTATTCACAGCAATGATTACCCTTAGTTGACCTACATGTTTACAAGCGTACTGCTTCTTGGGAGACCTTCACAAGATGTTCCTGCCCGCCAATCGGATGTGGGCCCCATATGGAATATGGATTCCATATCCACAGATCAGTTGCTGCTGATCTGTTCATGTTGCTGTGTTCGTTCGTGCTCACCTGCTAGCTCATACAAACTCATGATTGTACTGCTATTCATGTGATGTTTCTGTGCTGTTAGTGCCTATTGTATTTTAAGGAAATTTTAACTTAGTTCATCTTATATGTTACAGTTTTTCTATTACATTTTATTGTTTTATGTAATTGGGACCCTGTGTACATAATCTCGCTGCACTGCACACATCCCATTGCGAACAACAATAAAGAATTTCTGTGTGTGACATTACACGAAATAGTCCAATTACAGTTACTAACACCTCAGAGCAACAACATAACAGGTCAAAGTTAAAGAAATACACCAAACTGTTGACAAATCTCTGCATTTTATTGAGTGTCCATCACTCTACAAACAACTTAAAACATGACAGACAATTGTCCTATTCTACAAAACTACAGCACTGTGGAAACAACATCGCTTTGTAATAAAGGAACACAACAGGTTTTTTTTTCCAAAAAAAAAAAAACCCAAAGGAGTTCTGTAAACAAATTTTAAGCCCTAAAGCTGAAGTCTTTCAACTGCTTCAACTTGCGTAAAACGAAATTAAAAAAACAACACTCCCTGTTAGCTTATTTGTACATGCATTTATTGTAAAAATATAAACTATTTTCAGTCTTTTGCCATTACTTTTGATAGGTTTGTTGTTGAGTGTTTACATTTTAATAATACTGTATTGAACTGTATGAAATGGTAAGTGTAATTACACATCCGCGCCAGTAGGGGCAGTGGCGCTGTTATTGTCAGACTGAGCGCACAGAATAGTTTTTTCACAGAGTAAGAAGCCACAGCAGCGCATGAGAAGTTTTAGAAAGTGCAGTGAAGATACAGCATGGAGAAATATTTAACAGGGATGAAAAGAAAGGCGAAGACAGACGAAGATATTGAGAAAGCAGGTCCCCAGAAAGCTAAAACGAGGAAATATGACGAAGCGTATTTAGCGCTTGGCTTCACTGTGACGAAGGTGGGAGATGAGGAAAGACCGGTGTGTCTGTTATGTCTTAAAATATTAGCAGCGGACAGCATGAAGCCTAATAAATTAAGACGTCACTTAACCACATTACACCCCAATCACGCTGATAAGCAAAGTATTTTCAGCATAAATATTATTATATAAATAATCCAAAGAAGAAAAAAAAAAATCAGTCAGACCAGGTTGGACTCGAACCTGGGTCATCTGCGTGAAAGGCAGTGGTCTTAACCATTGTCCTATCTGACATATGTGGAAGTCTGCAGGTCTACTCTATTTAAAGGAAACGCTCCTCCTGAATTAGTATCGCATTTTAACTACATAAGTATCACGTTTTCACTACATAATTATCACGTTTTAACTACATAATTATCACGTTTTCACTACATAGTATCACGTTTTCACTACATAGTATCACGTTTTTACTACTTAGTATCACGTTTTTACTACATAATTATCACGTTTTTACTACATAGTATCACGTTTTTACTACATAGTATCACGTTATTACTACTTAGTATCACGTTTTTACTACATAATTATCACGTTTTTACTACATAATTATCACGTTTTTACTACATAAGCTCCAAAAAAATATTTTCATGGTTGAATGCAATGCGCTTCCGTAGGGTTGAACTGGTGACTTACACCTTAATTTTCTTATTTGTCCAAACGCTCATGTGTGACATGTCTGCTCATGTGTGACGTCACACAGGTGGTTCAAGCAGAGCCAATCCCCTGCAGAGATGAGAAGTGCATACCTTATATGGAAGTGCTACATTTCACTCCTGAAAAGCTTTTTCTTTTCTTTTTTTTTCTTCTTTTTTTAAAGCCTTTGGTTTTGGATGGAATGGGTGGAATAGATAAATTCATCTACATGTTTATTCTTTGTTGTTGCTTGGTGTATGTTGTTGGCTAGAGGTTTAATTTGTTTTAGGTTGTTGCTGGTGGAGGCGTGAACAAAAGCACATATAATTTGTTGTATGTTTCATTTATGCTCAAAAAATCTTAAGCTTAATTGTATTTAGGCTAGTTGTTTTAGGAAACTACACCTGCACTTTAAAAATGATCTGTTATTTAGATTGAAAAGTCTGCACAAAATATAGATTAAAAAAACACCACAAAAACTAAAGTGCAGGTGTAGTTTTACTTGGAGACTAAATACTTTACTAAATAAAGTAATTTCAGTCAAATTAGCCCTTGTTGTTTTTTAAAATTTTATATAATACTGCAAAGCAACATGTTAAGTTAATTTTGTCAAATAAATACATTTTATTTTATTTTTATTTTTTTGGGGGGTTATATCACGAAATTTATCGTTATCGTGATATACTCTGAAATATCACGATATAATTTTTGAGCCATATCGCCCACCCCTACTAATAGCACCTACACGAAAACTGTCTAATACATCAAACCTTCAGTGATTGACCCACATCTGGTCCCCTGCAATACTGAATGGTCAAATCATGACATTAATTAAGCCACGCCTCCTCACAACAGGAAGTGTACAGTTGTACATTGAAAGTCTCGATCGGACACCTGTTACCTAATCAGCGTGACGGTCTGTCCAGTGACCAAAGACATGTTGATGTAACAAGCTTTCCAACACTGACAGTTTTGGGTGGAGCATGTGGACGTGGCGATGTCGCGAAGGAAGACCTAACGCCGTCACAATACGTTTGGCCTTTTGGGGGCTTTATCATATCCTTAATCTCACCAAATTTGGCAGACTCATCAGGACTGGTGAAAAATTACATATTTTGGGGGCGTGGCCAAAATTGCAAAAGAAACGGCTCAATAGCGCCACCTAGAATATTTCAAACTACTCTCCGCATTGGCCTTAGTTTCACGTAGGATCATGAAATTTGGTACACTTGTCCAATTCACCAGACGCACAGAAAACCCTCTGGCATCAATGTTGTACGATAAATGGGAAGTCGGCCATTTTGGAATGTGGACCAAATTGGGTGCATACATTGGGTGCCGAACAGGTACGGGAAAGGCACGAGAGTGTTTCAGGGTGGACTAGCTCGACTTCCCGCGGTCGCCACAAGAAGGGCGGAGCGGCGCTAAGGCATTCACACGTGCATTTTTGCAGGAAATGCGATTTTTCTAGGTTTTTTTACCTCTGTTTTTTTATTTCCAGTATTTCCAGTTACAGAGGTAGCATGTCTCTTCCACTTCAGGGAAATCCACCAGAGATCACCTGCTGCAGCTAAGAAGTGTGTGATGACTGAACTGAACTCTGGTTGTGAGTAATGAGGACAAATACAGCCACACTGCTGCTACTGGACAAAAACTTGATTAGTTAGATTGTAAACAGTCTGTTGCTGCTTATTGTTCTGGTTCTGACTGTTATTGTATTTATTAAGATTTTTATTATTGTTAATATAGTTTATTTATTGTAGAGTGCTGTTTATTTAAAATATCATCCAAATGGGTCACTTTTATTTATTACTACAATACAATACAAACATATTTTTGGCATATTTTCAAAATAAACATTTTGTAAGTCTTTATTTTGTCTTTTTTTTTTGTACCGAAAATAAACCGAAAATAAACCGAACCGAGCCCTCCTTGTAGTTGAACCGAACCGAAATGTGATTTTAGCGTACCGTTACACCCCTAATATATATATATATATATATATATATATATATATATATATGTATATATATATATATATATAGTATATATATATATATATATATATATATATATATATATATACAGGTAGTCCCCGATTTACGAGCGCTCTGATCTGCGAGGTTCCAGACTTACGAGCTGCGAATTTTTGGAAAAAACGAAAAAAATACTGAGTTTTCATGTGTTTTTTCACCACAGTTAGTTAGCTAAGCATATGGACACACGTTTCCGATCATTTTTATGCACTCATAAGCAGTTTTTGGATGAAAATAGAGTGTTTGTAGTCGCGCTAGCGAAAACCGTTCCAATTTACGAGCGAAATTCCGGATTTACGAGAGAAATGGCGGCCGTTCCAAATTACGAGATTTCCGGTTTACGAGCGCCTCGTTGTAACGGATCTCGCTCGTAAATCGGGGACTACCTGTATACGAAATGATGGGTTTTCAGATCAAACCCTGCAGCAACTTCTACTAAAAGAATCACACACATGACAAGAGTTAACAGTGGTAATTAACTTTGCAAAGTTTGGGACCGTTCTCCTAAAGAGTCGGGGAACGAGTCCAACTTTGAAAAAGCTGACATCCACCTTTTTTTGCTCAGTGGGGTGGATATGAAACAGGTTCGGACAGTTTTCACACAATAGCTTTTGGTCAGTTTTGGCCAAACTCAGGACCAACAAGTTCTGAAACAAAGGAAACATTATTTGGTGCTTCTGTTATTTCAGTAAACAACATTGGATCAGGCTCATCTGAAAATTATTTTTTTGTGGGCAGTAGAGTAAAACTTAAAGAAGTTTAAACTAATATAGTTAAAAACAAAGAAGTTTGAACTAAAAATAAACTTAAAAGAAATATAAAATAAAAATAAAACTTAAAAGAAATTTTAAACTAAAATAATTTTAAAAGTAAAGGTAACTTATTGCACTAAAAAAACTTTCTCAAAACATGAGGAAACAAACTCTTAAAGTGTGGGAAATCAATTATTGAAAGATATAGCAAAGAAAAAGCTCTTTTATGAGCTTAGGTCTTTTTTACAGACCAAAAACAGAATGCATAATAACTAAAATCGTTCTGCATTTTCTCTCTGCAAGTTGACATACTCAGGACTTCGCATTTGATGCAGAGAAGCATGCTCAACATCAGAAATTCTTCTGCCCCATCTCAGTGTGGCTCTGCGTCACATTGCCCTGTCACCCAGACAGTTGGGCAGCCCATGGACGATTCTGGAATCCTGCTGCTCCATCTCCGGAATCATCCTGCCCCGAGATGGTCTTTAGCCAGCATTTCGACTTTCAGTGCTTCCAGCAGGGGTCCCTGACAAAACCAGTCTCCTGGGTGGGGCCAAACTCCCTCAGAATGACCTAAAGTGCTGGGTAGAATCCAAAATTAGTACAGACAAGAAAATAGGATAATGTTTACATATTTTTAATTCCCACACCCGTATTAGTAAAGTGTTAGTATTAATATTAGTTTAGACCAGACCTGCTCATTACGTCGATCGCGATCGACCAGTCGATCGCGGAGGCATTACTGGTCGATCGTAGCATGACATTATTATTATTATTATTTTCCCCGCAGCGTGACATTAAAAAATTGTCAGCCAATCAAACATCCCGTTGATTGACATACAGGGCAACCAATCAGATGGCAACTGAATCTTGAGTTTTAGCCTATCAAACATCCCGTCACTTGATTGACATACACGGCAACCAATCAGATGAGAGCTTTAGGTCATTGCTCATACAGCTTCTGAAAAACAATGGTGCGAAGGTGGAACGCAGCAAAACATACAAGCGAAAATAATCAGATTTCGGACTGTTCATGGAAAATACGACATTGACTTCCCACCGAAAAGCCAGCTGAGAAAGAGAAAGGTGGAGGAACTAAAATCCCTGTTCGGACAGCAGCAACTTCAAAAGCGAAACGCCGCCACCATCTTCCGGGTGAGTGACGTTGTGATGTTTCTCTGCACGCTTATACATATTGTTTGGGAGTTGACGTGGCTTTATTATTCAAATCATACGAGACACTTTTCATACAGAATAACCTCCTTGGCTACTCTCCGTTCTCTGCACGTTTCCCTGTCCCGCAGCGCAAGCGTTTGCATAACACACTTTCGCAGTGCGTTCAGGGACAGACTGTAAAATAAATGTATAAGCGCCGCTGTATACATTAAATCTCTCCGTACCAAAAGATACATTTTTATGCCTTCATTCACTAAATTAAACGTGTCCGGGGCCATAACAACCTGCTACAACTGTGGTTATCAACTGGTGGCCTGTGGACCACTTTAGATTTGTTGGAGGGGGCTTTTAGAGATGACATTATAAAGTAAACATATCTAATGATTTTTTAACAGTTATTAAAGTAAAAGACCAGATTCTTATAAAGAAGGGGGTAGGGATCAGTTTCTACCATCTTTTTTTTTTAAATACGGTACATTTAAAAAAATCTATATTGCTGTCACCACCACACCATTTGATCCCTACGGGCGACCAGGTGCCCGCGGGCACCACGTTGGTGATCCCTGATTTATTATATGTGTTGTGCAATATTGGCTTATTCAGTTATGCAAGGTACATCAACATAGGTACTCTGTACATAAAAAGAATCCTTAATACATTTGAAGATAATTATATGTTTTGCATTTTTGTATTGGGTAGATCTTTTTGACTTGGTTTTTTTAATAAGTAGCTCGCATGCTGAAAAAGTGTGAGCACCCCTGGTTTAGACAAATCACCTCAACAATAGAACATTTTCCCAAAAACTTATGCCATTACTCAATTTGGTTTCTGAGTTCAAAACAGGATCATCAGGGATCCCGGCACAGACAATTTATTATTATTATTAATAATTCTGCTTACCTCGTGGAGTCTTGTGGAAGGAACTTAACACATGAGCGGAATATATAATTCAAATGATCACCTCATCCATAAAAGTACAACATAACGTTAAAATGTTTCTAAGTCGAGTCAGATGTATTAAAAAATAAAGAACAACAGCATCTCTAGTTAAAATCATAGTCTAGTTAGTTCTTCGGGACGTCCCCCTTTTGGAAATATGAGGTTTCCGGAATCTGTACATTTCAACAGAAGAAAGCGATTTGGTTAGATATTTACAAAAGCAATGTTGTTTGTATAAATGTCAATGTAGTTATATATACAGTACAAAAGCAATATTGTTTGTATAAATGACATCTTTTAAATGATCTCTAAATGTCATCTTTTAAATTACATTTTAAATGCCTCAGGTTTAACTCAGGTTTAACACTTTTTCACTGTTTCCAAACTAACTCTCTCCTTTGAAACAGTTTAAATATAAAAACCTAGAACTTTAGAATCATAAAACTAAATTCCATTCCATTCCTATATCATTTTAATCTAAACAATCAACAATTACATAAATTTAATCCCTTTTAACCAATCAAACAAACCAGTTATCTCAGTTCAAGAGTAAAAGCACACAATTTTATAAAAATAAAAACATTAATTTAAACTTGAACCAAAACTCAAAACCAAATTTCCTATATACATTCATACATCCTTAAATTCATAAATCCTTGCAGTTCACCACTATGCTTGTCATGCATAACCTAAAACAGTATCTATTTAATTAAATTCAATCAAGTCTATGTAATAGCACTAAATTACCACTGAAGTCCTCTTCAGGCACTTCACAAAAGCATACACAAAGGTCAACTTAGTACTAATCAAAATATTTTCAAAGTGGTTTCCCTTCTTAGAGACAGGTGGGGCCAACATTCTGAAATCTGATCAAGTCACTAACCGTGTTTGCATCTATTTTCAATTCGAATTTTGAGCGAAATTTTTGAAATTTCGCAAAAATGTAAATAAAAATTAATGCGAATCAGAAGTGTTTCCATCAACGGGCTTGAAGTGCATCCACCAGGCCACGCAAAGCGGCATTACGTCAGACGTCAGCGTCATTACGTCAGATGTCAGCGTTACGCATGTCTACAGTAAACAGGAGGTAGCGGTTGAAAACAGGACCCGACCACACATCTCGGCAAAATTGAGAGAATATTTCAGGTATGTGTTATCGGGCAAGTTGTATTTATTCTATCATGCCAACTAGTTTTAGCGATGTTACATGTTGTCCAGAGACGAAGTCACGTGACGTAAATGTTTGCTACGGCAGAACTGAGTCGGCAAATCTGTTTCCATCTCTCGTTTTGCGCATCGGCTCTGATTCGAAAACTCCAAAAAACCACCTCAAGCGAGCGTATCAACTTTGTTTCGAATTAGAGGAGGTTAATTCGAATCGTGCCGTTTCATTCAGCTTTTCTGATGCTATACTTCAAAATGCGCATCAAGGAACCTTGAAGGAAACACAGCTACTGTTCCACCTAGCCATGTGTGTGTGTGTGCGTGTGTGTGCGCGTGCGTGTGTGCGTTAGGGATGCACCGATAAATCGGCCGGCCGATCGATCGGCCCCGATTTCCTTAATTTGAGGAAATTGGCGATCGGCTATCGTTAAATGAGAAGCCGATTTTATCCACAGATCGCAGCAAAGGTCTGAAAATCAGCCGCTGTCCCTTTTTTCTCTGCTGTGAGAGAGGGGGGGAGGGGGGAGAGGGGGCTGACTAACAGACCCGCCCACCAGGTCACATCTGCACATGCGCGTTAACACAGTCAACACAGGCCAATCGGAGCAGCCATGTTGTCTGTTTGGAAGTTCTATTTTAAAATGAGCAAAAGATCTCAACTTGTGTAAAGCCGAAGTAAGTCGTGGTGGAGCCACAACAAAAACCTTCAATACAACAAACCTTGTTCGCTATTTAAGAAATCACCACGCAGCCAAGTGCAACGTTTGAAGCGAGCAACCAAGCTAATGCTAAGCTAAACCTAGCGCTATCAAAGAGCCAGTCTGTGGGCTGCTGTTAACTTTTATGAACAACGAAAAGAGCAAATCTACCATGAGGAAAGTGATGGAGTTCGTGGCATTAGACGACCAGCCTTTTCAATCGTTGAGGACAAAGGTTTTAGAAGCTTAATGCAGCACATGAGCCAACAATATAACATGCCGAGGCGGAGATATTTTTCTGATGTTTCATTACCGGAGATGTTCAGCCACGTTTTGAGAGACACCCGCAGCCTGCTAAAAGCTAATCCAAATACACTCAGCTTTACAACAGACATCTGGACTTCTGATGTAAGTTTAATGTCCATGTTAAGTTTTACTGCACAGTGGATTGATGAACAATTTGAACGTAATCAAGTACTCTTAAACTGTAATCCCAGCCATCACTGCACTCAACGGATTTTGGAGGCAAGCCAGCACAGACCGTGGTGTGGGTAAAGCCAAAGCTACGATGTTGGAGGCTGTTGTGAGAAGATTCATCAACATTGAGCATGATGACCCCCTGTACAGCTTGGCCACTATTCTGGATCCAAGGTAAATAACTGTGAATATTATATTTTAGTCACAATTACTTTTAACCTACTGCTATATTTCAAGAAACATTTAAATTAAATTTAAAAGAAAAATTTCTTTATTGAAAATTTCAATCAAGAAATGTTTTTTTTTAATTTAGATGTTTTTTTTAATTGCATGTAAATAAAGAAATGCATTTATATGCATTTCTTTATTTACATGCAATTTAAAAAAACATTTAATGTATACAAAACACAATGATTGACCCATCTTTCTTTGTTTATGCAAAACAAGGTACAAGAATCACTACTTCTGATCAGAGGGTTGGACCAGATGCACACCTGCTGCAAGAACATTCTCTGAAGTTGGGCCTCCTGAGATGAATCTGCAGCAAAAAGGTGTGGTCTACTGTTTGCAGTTCACAACAAAATCTTAAAGGAGAACATTGAAAAGGAGCAACAGCTGGCCAGCCCTTCAGCTATGCAGGTACAGAACTACCTATCGGAGGTTCCTGTTGAAAGGAGCCAGGACCCATTGGTCTACTGGAGGATCAATGAAAATTGTTTCCCTCATCTTGCTCTACTTGCCCGAACCTATCTCTCTGCCCCATTCACAAGCATTGAAAGCGTGCGCCTGTTTAGCTTGGCTGGACATGTAGTAGATGAGAAAAGAAGTCGCCTGTCTGGTGACAAAGCAGAAATGCTTTTGTTCATCAAGAAAAACTTGCAACTAATGAAAAAATGACTGGAATAAGTCTGTGAGGACAAACTTACCAGTGCAAGTGTTATTTCTTATTACCCACTGACTTGAAAATGTTACACATGCTGCATTATCTTTTTTTTATTTTATTTTTTTTTTTTAAATGAAAATAATAAAAATTAATTTAAAATGTAACAAGTGAAAGAGTAAAATGAACTGATTTATTTATAGTTACACTTTGTTTACAATAAAGTAAGATTGGAAAATTTAAGGTACATTTTGACCTTTTCACACCTGAAAATCGGTATCGGCCAAAATCGGAATCGGTAGGTCAGACTTTCTAAAAATTGGTGATCGGCCAGAAATTTGAAATCGGTGCACCCCCAGTGTGCGTGTGTGTGTCACCCCAGGCCAAGGTGTGGTCTTCACAGATGACAACCACAACTCCGTGTCCCCTGAGGCACGAAACCAGTCCGTTGTGTTCTGTTTCACCCAAAACACAAAATACCTGTTTTTAGCTCAGACAGTTTCACAAACAGAATAATAGTTTTAGTTCAGGACAGCTGGTAAACAAGCATTCTTCTTTTAAAGTAACTTTGCAGAGAATTTCCTGTTGCTCTCTCCAAAATAAAGTACAAACAACTGGTTTTGTCAGTCAGGTCTATTTTAAAATTTTGTCAGTTATGTCTTCCTTCGTTGTTTTTCTTCTTTTTCTTTTTTTTCCTCATTCATACGTGCATTCATCATCACACATAGTCACATGTACAAAACAATTTTAAAACAAGCTGTGCATCTAAAATGTCCTATATTTACCTGAAACGCACTTGTACCCAATTTTCAAATTTTGACTAGATTTCTCCTCGCACATATAAGTTCTTGGTAAAATCAGTCTCAATGTTATAAAACAAGCTGCGCATTTAAAATGTCCTATATTTAGCTGAAACCGCGCTCCGTATCCAAAATTCCAGATTTTTGACTAGATTTTTCCTTACACATATAAGTTCTTGGTAAAAATCAGTCTGACTAGATTTTTCCTCACACATATAAGTTCTTGGTAAAATCAGTCTTAATGTTTAAAACTTAAAGCTCTTTATTCCTATCGTTAATACTCGTTTACAAATCATAGCTATTAACTTTGAAAAATAGGAAATATCACTTATTTTTTTAAATCATGAGGTCTAGGTTCAGCTTTTAACTACCCGTAGTTCTGTCCTATTTTTTCAATATACAAGGAATTCCTATTTATACTCACTGCTTTTGTCAAATGTATGATGTTCGGTTGTTCCGTCAGCTGCCACGGTAGCACTTGATTTCAGGCCTTGCTGGCCTGGCAGAAACGATCGATCTTCCAGGGCTGTGAAATTAGCCATGCGCATGGACTTTCAGCTTAACCTTCATCAAAGGCCATCGTGGGTAGGTGTGAGGATCTCCGGGGTCTTGGGCACCAAGAAATTATGGGTTTTCAGATAAAACTCTGCAGCAACTTCTACTAAAAGAATCACACACATGACAAGAGTTAACAGTGGTAATTAACTTTGCAAAGTTTGGGACCGTTCTCTTAAAGAGTCGCGGAACGAGGCCAACTTTGAAAAAGCTGACATCCACCTTTTATTTGCTCAGTGGGGTGGATACGAAACAGGTTCGGACAGTTTTCACACAATAGCTTTTGGTCAGTTTTGACCAAACTCAGGACCAACAAGTTCTGAAACAAAGGAAACATTCTTTGGTGCTTCTGTTATTTCAGTAAACAACATTGTTGTGTAAGACAACTATTTCTCAGGGAGTGACTAGATGTTTCATGTTATAAGTTTTTAGATGATGTAAGTTTTTAGATGATCAACATAAAAATACTCTATAACATACATTAGACATTTCCCTCGTTTTTTATTTATTCTTTTACTGTAAGCTTTTTTATTTATTATCTTTGAAATGTATGCAGGAGTTCTGACACATTGGCAGTTGTGCGCGGAGATGTGGGCCAGTGTTGTGCTAAAAATTGACGGGCTTTCAAATGGCACCCACAGGAGCGTGCACGGGATAATTTAATAAGATTAACATTTAAAGGTGCAGTCTATAACTTTTCTAAAAATATATTTAACATATTTCTTCACTCTGTCACTATCTCCTGACAGACTGATGTTAGACAAAGTAATCTTTGAAAAAACTATAGTCCCCTTGCTTCTCCAGCTGTTACTAAAAGCATTTCTAAAACCTCACAAGCCGTTTTCGCACTGCACTGCCCTCCCCGGCTCCACCTTGTTTCTAACCCGGGTTTGTGTGGTTCGCATTTGCCTTCTCGGGCTGGCGGGAGCCCTGGTTTTGGAACCACACCGTCGATGGTTCTTATCGGGCCGGGCTCCCGGGCCCAGTTTGACGTCATGTACTGCTCACATTTGATTCGTTGTTTGCAGCAGGGGTGGGACCTTCTGCGTGCAGGGGCGGGACTGCTGCGTGTTGTTGAGTCATCAGCTCGTTCTAACAACAACCTTAGCGTGAGCTGAATTTCATTAAAATTTAACTACAGAAACGACTAAAAAAAATTGTTAGCTGAATATATATATTGGTGTTTCTGAGTTTAATGTTTGTTAATAACTGATTACAAATCCGCTTATTTTACACAAACGTAGCAAGGATTTTCTGAGAGGCTATCGGTTAAAAGATAGAGTGGACCTACAAAAAGCAAGTTGCCCAGTAGCTCAATTGGTTAAACATTGGGTTGACGCACAGAGCCTTTTCTTGAAGCTGATTTGAATCTCACTCGGTTCGGTTAAAACTTATTTTACGTTTATCTTTTATTGGATAAAAAAGGAGTTTCACAAACTCCTTCTTTTTAATCTCAGTCCTAATTTTTTTATCCAATAAAAGACAAACGTAAAATAAGTTTTAACCGAACCAAGTGAGATTCGAACCAGCTTCGAGAAAAGGCTCTGCACGCCAACCCAATTGAGCTACTGGGCAACTTGCTTTTTGTAGGTCCACTCTATCTTTTAACCGATCGCCCTTCAGAAACTCCTTGCTACGCACGTGTAAAATAAGCTGATTTGTAATCAGTTATTAACAAACATTAAACTCGGAAACACTAATATATATATTCAGCTAACAAATATTTTTTAGCAGCGTCCCTTCTCTTTCCACACACACACCAAGCGCGCACACAAGAACTTCCCACCCACTTCTCAAGAGAAAACCCCACCCACTTCAAGGCCGGCTCTCCGGACAATGCGTAATGAGTGGGCGCGGGTCAGGCCGGGCTCTGGGCCAACCAGGGGTGGGCCGGGCCGTTGAGGGCTGTGCAGTGCGAAAACAACTACAGTGACCCGCCATTAACCAGCCAATAAAAACAGAGTTTTAACCAGCCAATAAAAACAGAGCTTCTCACGCTGCGGCAGGACATGCAATGGAGGCGGAGCTAATGGAGGCTGAGCTGCAGTTCAGCCAGAGCAAAGGGGAGCAGAGCCATATATGGCTCTGAGGGGGAGGGACCAGAAACGTGTCTCTGTTCAAAATTTTCCTAAGTTCTAGCGTGTTCAAAAAACTGCAGACTGCACCTTTAAAATCAATAATTTGTTTGCTAGAAATTATAGTAAATGTGTGTCTCAGTTAGTGCTTTAACAGAGTACCCGAATAATCGACAGATCGAGTCCTAAAACTTCTATTGAGGTCTTTTTGTCCCTCTCGAGTACTCGTGACGTCATCACGTCGCACTGACGTCATTACGTCACATGTCACATGATCCGCACCGAGCGCAGGGTAGATATAAAGACGCTACAAAATGGATTCCTCTGTGCGCACGGATGTGTGGAGCAGGCCCAGTCTTGTCAAAAAGGTAAAAAATGCGTTGTGTTTTATTATTATAAAACAGTTTATAATTTTATAGAATGCTTTGCTGCTCATTGAATCAATTTCTGTCACTGACCACCGTAGCTTGTCACAGGAGGTGGCGGTGTTGGATTGCAGGTCACATATAACACGGCCGAAACAGTTTCCTCTCTCATTTCACAAACAAAAAGCAACAAATATTCATCTATCTAGACCTATTAAAAACCTATAAACACAATAATCTCTAAAAGTAAACCTAAATTGCACAGCACTGCAGGCGGTGGTGCAGTGTGGCCCCATTTGTTTTTAAGATTCGTTTTGACGTGTGCCGCATGGTACATTCACTATGTTAATATTAATAATAATAACTAATAGTTTTGTTTTTCCTGTGACTTATCTGCAGTATGATAAATGATAGGAGCATAATAAATGCTCCCAATGTTTTGTTGGTCTTTTTTTTTTTGTTGGTAAATTATGAAGTTTTGATGCATTTTTATATACTGTATTTATTTATTTTGCATCTTAAGAGCCTATGACATCATCGACTACTCGAGTACTACTCGAGTACTACTCGAGTTTATTTATGTTAATGTCGAGTTTAAAAATTATGTACTCGTTCAATCTCAGTCTAACGTTTGCTTAATAAATGCACTTTGACTGTCAAATCAGCTGTATTTCAAAAGCCGATACGCAGAATTAAACGCATGCACGCAACTAGTTGCTGTGCAAATTTAACACGATAAACGCCTAAAACAATTATTTGCTAGAAATTATAGTAAGTGTGTGTCGCGGTTTAACGTTTGCTTAATATATGCACTTAAATGGTCAAATCAGCTGAATTTCAAAAATGGTTTAGCTGATTCTGTGCTGCGGGAGCGTGCAGAAGGAGGAAAAAAGGAGGAGGAACGCTGCTCGTTTCTGAGAAGTTTAACAAGAAAAGCACCTGAACAATTGTTTGTTTGCTCAAAATTATAGCAAAGGTGTGTCTCAGTCTAACGATTGCTTAATAAATGCACTTTAATTGTCAAATTATCGGCATTTCGCCGGGGCGGTGCAGCTGGTTTGACAGTTGGTCCAAGCAGCGAGCAGAACAGAAGTGGGGAGACCATGGCAAGCCGATTGTATCATTAATAGCTGGTGAAGATTCTCAGTCATCCAGGACATGGAAAATTCAGAAAAGTTCCAGGAAAAAAAAACAATAAAGTGTAATAAATAAAGCCCAGTTGTATCTGTCTTAACATTTTTTAAATTTGTCATTATGGCCACGTTTATCTATTACATGATACAAAGCATGCCTTACTGCTACTACGACTCTGCTACATTCAAATGGCTGATACTAGTACTGCTCTTTTTTCAGTCAGAATGAATGAAAACGGTCATATCTCAGCCAATAATTGTTTTATAAATCCATCCATCCATTATCTTTTACCCGCTTCTTCCATTTTGGGTCACGGGGATCGCCGGTGCCCATGCCCAGCAATCACTGTGCGATGGGCGGGGTACACCCTGGACAAGTCGCAAGTCCATCACAGGGCCACATGGAGACAAATGAGACAAACAACCATTCACTCTCGCACTCCCACCAAGGGACTATTTAGAGTTACCAATCAGCCTAACATGCATGTTTTTGGTCGGTGGGAGGAAACCTGAGTACCTGGAGAAAACCACGAATGTATGGAGAGAACATGCAAACTCCACCCAGAAAGGTCCCCTGACCAGGATTTGAACCAGGAACCTGCTCGCTGAGTGGCAGCAGCTTTACCAGTTGAGCCACCGTGCTCACAACTTGATCACATCACAACTTCTTGTTGACTCTGTTCCTGTGTCTAATAAGCATGAGATCCTGAACTGTTTCAACAAACATTTTGTTGCTTCTAGTTCATTATTTGACATAGTTATAAATGCAAAATCATCCACTCCATCTAATAATCAAACTTCTACAAATCAAATCCCTCTTACAAGTCAATCCTCAGTTAATCACATCTTCTCATTTTCTCCGTTCTCAGTCAGTGAGGTAAATAAACTATTAAATGATCTTGATCCTAAAAAATCTGCTGGTCCAGATGAACTTACACCTTATTTCTTAAGGCTGGCTGCTCATATCATCACAGTCCCTGTGACCCACATCTTTAATCTGTCCATAAGCCAAAATTCCATTCCGGATGCTTGGAAAACAGCCTTTGTTCATCCTTTGCTGAAGGGAGGTGACCCCACTGCACTAAACAACTATCAACCAATCTCTAAACTCTGCATTTTAGCCAAGGTTCTAGAAAATTTGATAAACTCTCAGATCAAAAATTATTTGGACTCATTTAACATCTTACCTCTCCATCAATCTGGTTTCAGGAAAAAACACAGCACAACGACTGCTTCTCTGAAGGTTCTTAATGACGTTGTTGAAGCATTGGATGCTAAGAATTATTGTGCTGCACTTTTATTAGATCTGTCTAAAGCTTTTGACACTGTGGATCATAACATCTTATGTCATAAGCTCTCAGAAATCGGTTTCTCTGATCACACCATTGGTCGGTTTTCTAATTATCTGTCCAATCGGATGCAATGTATTCAGCACAATGGTACTTCTTCCAGTTATTTTACGGTTAAAAATGGTGTACCACAAGGCTCAGTCTTAGGACCAACCCTCTTTACAATTTACATAGCTAATGTACAGGTAGGTCAGAGCATCACTGATGCATCCTTACATTTCTATGCTGATGACATAGTTGTTTACTGCCGAGCTAAAACAGTAGCTAAGGCTTTCCAGTCTCTGCAATCCGCTTTTGACATTATCCAGTCAGATTTGTTCCATCTCAAACTTGTCCTAAATGCTGATAAAACAAAAGGGATGTTTTTTTCAAGTAGGAAGTCTGTCCCAGCAGATCTTCCTCTGATTTTATCCTCAAATGGTGTCCCAATTGAGTTTGTTGATTCCTATAAATATTTGGTTATCCTGGTTGATTCACATCTCTCTTTTAAACTTCACGTGGAAAACCTAGTAAATAAACTGAAAGTTAAACTGGGTTTCATTTTCAGAAATAGATCATGTCTAACACTGAATGTTAGGAAACGCCTTGTATCTGTGACTTTCCTTCCCTCCATTGATTACGGTGACATTCTCTACATGAATGCTCCTACAAGCACCCTGCGGATGTTGGATGTTGTCTACCATGGTGCTCTAAGATTCATAACTGGCTGTGATTATCGTACCCACCACTGCACCCTGTATTCACTGGTTAACTGGACATCATTAACCTCACGCAGACTCTTCCACTGGTACATTTTCATCTTTAAATCACTTCTCGGTCTGCTGCCCTCATACATCTCCTACATGTCTTTGCGTGAGTGCAGCTACAGTGTGCGCTCTCAGGACATGATTACCTGCAGTGTTCCGTCAGTGAGGACTGAACTTGGAAAAAGGGCTTTCTCCTATTCTGCTCCTGCTTCCTGGAATATCTTACAAAAAGATTTGAAGCTCTCGGCCCTGACCTCTCTAAATGGTTTTAAGAATCTTTTGGAATCCTGGCAAAAACCATTGCAGATATGTTCTTGTTTTTGATTTTGTATATCTACCTTGTGGTGTTTTGCTAGTTTTGATACTTTGCATTTCACTTTCTATTTCTCTCCTATGTTTTTTTCTGTTGTTTGTTGTTTAAGGAAATTCTACCATTGCTGTTCATCATTCTTTAGTTTGTAGCAGGTCGCTTTTGTAAATGAGCCCTCGAGGCTCAATGAGATTTACCTGACTAAATAAAGGTTGAATGAATGAAAAAAAAAATGGGGAAAAATACATAAATATGTCGCTTCGGCCTGTAAGTCGCAGGACATGTAAATTATGCAAAAAAACTGTGACATTTAGGGGGGAAAATACGGTATTGCATTAGTGATCAAACAGCTTGACAAATCTCAGGGGAAAAAAACGTAATATTATATAATTTCCCTCGATAAATAAATGACCCAAGTATAAAAATGTTTCTCATTTGTTTAACATGGTTCTTTTTATCTACTTTTAGGACTTGTGTGAAAATCTCGTGATGTTTTAGGTCATTTTTATGCAGAAATTTAGAAAGTTTTAAAGGCTTCACAAACTTTCAAGCACCACTGTACATGTATGTGTGAATATAAAGTTATAATTGTGCCTGATGTTCATGTTTTCAGTGGTCCCTGCAGATGTTCAGCAGAAGGTGCTGATTAAAGAAGAAGCTCCTGAAGTACGGATGCTTGGTGTGGACCAACAGGATCCAGAGACCCTCAACATAAAGGAGGAAGAGGAGGAACTGTGGACCAGTCAAGAGGGAGAGCAGTTTTGTGTGAAAAAGGAGACTGATGACACCGGGTTTGCATTCACTGCTGTTCCTTGGAAGAATGAGGAAGAAGAAGAGAAACCTCTGTTTTTACAGCTTCATCAGCACCAAGTAAAAGAGGAAGATCTTCCAACCAGCAGCTCAGCTGACCAGATGAAAGCAGCAACTGGTGGAGAGGACTGTGGAGAAGGAGAAACTACCAGGAACCCAGATCTAAATACTTATGGAGATGATTGCAGCTCTTCAGAGACTGAAGTCAGTGAGGATGATGAAGGTGATGAGGTGAAGGACTCTGACTCTCAGTTAAAAGACTTAGCAGACTCTGGGTCAGAACCTGAAGACAGTGACAAAGACTGGAAGGAGAGCAGAGCTCCTGAGTCAGGCATAAACACTGTCAACAAATCTTGCAACTTCACTGAGCATGGGAAACAATTTGACAAGACGAGTCAGTCAGTGACGTCTTCAAGTTGTTTGGTTATCGAAGAACGTTTAAAAGTGAAGAAAACTGGAGGCAAGAAAAAACAGTCCAGGCAGAACTCATTTGGTTGTGAAGACTGTGGAAAAATATTTAACCACAATGGTGATCTAAAAAAACACATGGTAGTCCACACAGGACAGAAAGCATTTGCTTGTGATCTTTGTGGACGCAGGTTTGGACAAAAGTCAAGTTTAAACACACACATGATAATTCACACAGGACAGAAAGCATTCGCTTGTGATCTTTGTGGACGCAGGTTTGGAATGAAGTCAAATTTAAACAAACACATGATAATTCACACAGGACAGAAAGCATTTGCTTGTGATCTTTGTGGACAAAGGTTTGGACGAAAGTCAAATTTAAACACACACATGATAGTCCACACAGAACAGAAAGCATTTGCTTGTGATCTTTGTGGACGCAGGTTTGGAATGAAGTCAGATTTAAACAAACACATGATAATTCACACAGGACAGAAAGCATTTGCTTGTGATCTTTGTGGACAAAGGTTTGGACGAAAGTCAAATTTAAACTCACACATGATAATTCACACAGGACAGAAAGCATTTGTTTGTGATCTTTGTGGACAAAGGTTTGGACACAAGTCAAATTTAAACAAACACATGAAAATCCACACCAGATGAAAGCAGTTTAGCTGTGAATAATAACCCTTGCTTTGTCTTTTTTTAATCTCATCTCATATAAAATAACACTTTCCTTTCAGCAATATTTTTTCTTTGTACCTTTGTTACCAAACTTTTGATTTTTATATTTGACCACTAGATGATGGTTCACCTTTTTATTAGAGCTTCTATTAAAGTCTAGTTCAATTTACCTCAGAAGAGGTACGTCTTTTATGACTACTGTACTGTAGTCGCTGAGGAGTCCTGCCTCCGCAGTGGGTGACAGGTGCAAACAAGCTGCAAAGGGTAAGTGATGCAAACTCCAAAATAAACAACCAAAAAAAAAAAGCAGCAGAAGAAATCTGAAATCACAGAAAATAGATAAAGAAACAGAACC
The DNA here is from genome assembly GCA_038048925.1 of Garcialebias charrua. Taxonomy (NCBI): domain Eukaryota; kingdom Metazoa; phylum Chordata; class Actinopteri; order Cyprinodontiformes; family Rivulidae; genus Garcialebias; species Garcialebias charrua. The sequence goes on along the minus strand of JBBPBX010015401.1, from coordinate 5,406 downwards.
CAAAAATGAAAACAAAGAAAAAATGCTGCAAATACTAAAAACACCTAAACAACTTTGAATAAGATGCTGCAAACTAAAAAAAAAAAAAGAAAGTTCAGCAAACCACTAGGGGGGCTTGTCCACCAAGTCACATGGGACCAGACCCCATGTAAATACATTTTAGCTGAGCAGCCACTTTCTAAAGTCATAAAACGGTACTTTCATGCAAGGACACATAAAATGTATCAAGAGAGGTTTTGGTAATGTAACTAAACTAAATGTCGTCTCACGTTGTTCATCTGGCTCGTTCAGGCTGTCACTCCTTTGCTTAATGCAGCTTAAAACATTCAATGGACTGGGGAAAAGAAATGAGAATTATAAATATATAATTCATCCAACATGACATTTCTCTCTTCAAAGTCCTCCTAAAGCAGTTGGGCCAAGCCTCGTTCAGAACTGGTCCGCCTGGTGGAAGGATAGCTTCTCGAAAAATTTTGGAACAATCTGCCCCGACGTTCGACATGCCACTTCCCTTCCTGTTTTTATTTCACTTTTAAAAACATCTGTTTTCACTGACTTTTAACCCAGTGTGATTTGATTTGTTGTTTTGTGTTTTCCTTTGATGCTTTAAATTTATTTTTTATTTAAATTACTGCCATTGTTCTTTGTATTGTTAAGCACTTTGGTAACAACTGCTGTGTTTAAATGTGCTTTATAAATAAATTTGACTTGACTTTTCCTCCCCTTCAGGTTTACTCACCTGAATGAGGGAGAACAATGGAGCTCAAGTCTAAAAAAGCTAAGTCTGGTCCTCTGGACATCCAAAAAAAAAAAAAAAACAACTGTAGAAACGTTTCGTCTTTCGTCCAATAGGGTGGGCGTATCGATTCTAGTATCGATACTATCGATACCAATGTGGTACTTGGTATCGAATCGATACTAGCGCTGTGGAATCGATGCTTTGTTGTTGCGCTTTTTTTTGTTTATCACTTATCACTGTTTTTGTGATTTTGACAGTGTTATGTTTTTGTAACATTGCTGCTTTTTTGTTATTTTGCACTGGTGACTTTTATTTAAACAACTGTGTGTTGTAAAAGAGGTGATGGGCAAATATTTTGTTACTCACACTGTTCAATTTTGTGCGGCTCAACAGCGCCCCCAAGTATCGGAATCGGTATCGAAGTATGCGATTCTAGCACAGTATTTACTTGGTATCGGATCGATTCCAAAATTCTCAGTATCGCCCACCCCTACTGAGAAGCTTCTTCTTCTTCTTCTTCTATAGAGTTTAATGGCGGTTGGCGAACTCATATTAAGCGCATTACCGCCACCAACTGGACTGGAGTGTGGACTTGGATAATAGACAGAAAAAAAAAGAATAATAACAAAATAAAATAAAGAAAAATAAATAATAATAAAAATAAACTAAATTCGACAAAACAAGCTAATCGACTTCATGAATAAAACAACTTTATTGTATGTATCAGGCGAGTTTTCCTCCAAGAGCCCAGCTAATGTGAAGTTCTGACGTTTTTCTTTTGATAATGACTTAAATAGATGTTTCCTTTGGATCTTGTAGTTATTGCAGTGCAGCAGAACATGTTCAACTGTCTCTGGTTGATTACAGTGCGTGCATTTTCCTGTTGGATGTTTGCCCATTCTATGTAGAGAGTAGTTGAGACCTGAGTGTCCTATTCTGAGTCGAGTGATGACATTTTCCACTCTCCTATTCCATTTTGTTGTCCTACCTAACCCAACACGTTTTTGTATGCTGTACAGATGTCTTCCAGTTTCCTGTAGATCCCAGTGCTCTTGCCATACAGTGTGTGTATATTTCTTGATGAACGGTTTAATTTCTGATTTGCAAAGTGGGACTTGTAGGTCTATGGACATTCTCTTGATTGCTTGTTTAGCTAGTAAGTCTGCTTTTTCATTTCCCTCCACATTGACATGTGCTGGAACCCAAACAAATTGTAATTTTGTGCCCTTAATGTCTATTCTGTACAGTGTAATAAAAATTTCATTGATGATATCTTTCCGGATTGATTTGCCTGTTGCAATACTATTGAGTGATGAAATGATGTCAGATGCAATAACAACATTTTTTATTTCATTCTCCTCTATCCACTGCAGAGCCAACAATATTGCTAAGAGTTCAGATGAGTAAACTGATAAATGGTCCGATGCTCTCTTTTTGATACAGACGTCCCTGGCTGGGATGTAAACTGCTGAACCTGCCCTCCCTGTTTCAGGATCTTTAGAACCATCTGTAAATAAAATAACATCATCAGAGAAGTGTTCATCACAAAATTTTTGGACAAAGTGCCATACCGGAAGTTCTGATTTCTCTTTTAGTTTCTGAAGTAAACTAAGATTTACTTTAGGTACGGAAATAACCACGGAGGGATGGATGATAGTGGAAGAGTAGGACTGTACTGAAACTGGTTTAATCCAACACTTACTGCTTTTGCATCACCCACCCACCCAAAACTTATGATGTCTGTTTCATTATGTTCCCAACAATCCTTTAAAATATTTTTGGTTGGATGGTTTTCAGTGTGACCCTGCAGATTGACCCAGTATGCAAGCATAAGTTTAACCCTTCTTATTCTCAGGGGAGTTTCTCCCACTTCCACTTGCATTGCTGACACAGGTGAAGTTCTGAATGACCCACTGATGATCCTTAAGGCCTGAGCTTGTAGTTTATCTAACTTTTGTAGGTGAGTTTCTGCAGCTGACATATAAGCTATACAACCGTAATCAAATGATGACCTCATAAGTGCTAAATATATGTTGTGTAACGATGCTTACTTGCTCCCCATTCCTGTCCTGCCAAACAACGAAGTATGTTAACAATCTTTTTACATTTGTCTGCAACTTTGTCTATATGGACGTTCCAACTGAGTTTTTCATCAAACCACATTCCCAAAAATCTCACTACTTTTGCTTGCTCTATTGTTTGATTGTAAAGTTTCAGGGTAATGGGTGAAATTTTATGTCTTCTTGAGAAACATATACAGGTAGTCCCCGACTTACGAGCGCTCTTACTTACGAGGATCCGGACTTACGAGCTGGCAAATTTTTGGAAAAAACGCAAAAAATACTGAGTTTTTCTGTGTTTTTTCACCACAGTTCGTTAGCTAAACATGTGGACACACGTTTCCGATCATTTTTATGCACTCATAAGCAGTTTTTCGATGAAAAACGAGTGTTTGTAGTCGCGCTAGCAAAACCGTTCCAACTTACGAGCGAAATTCCGGACTTACGAGACACGTGGCGGCCGTTCCAAATTACGAGATTTCCGTGTTACGAGCGCCTCGTTGTAACGGAACTCGCTCGTAAGTCGGGGACTACCTGTACCCAGCCAGCATGCACAGGTGGGCCCCATATGGTATACATATGTGCAAAAAACATGGGCCCCAAAAGGTTTTGTCCACGGTTTCCATGGTGGCCCCACATGGGTTGGCCCAGATAGATTTTAATGGGCCCTGACTGGGTTTTCAGTGGGACCCATATGTTTAACTTAAATGAGACCCATGTAAAACCCATGTGTGTACCTTGAAGAATATCTACCTGGGACTAAACTGGGTCCCTACTGGGCTAAAAATATGGGTAATAAGTGGGTTTGTCCACAGTTTCCATGGTGGCCCCACATGGGTTTGCCCAGATAGATTTTAATGGGCCCTGACTGGGTTTTTAGTGGGACCCAGATGTTTAACTTAAATGAGACCCATGTAAAACCCATGTGTGTGCCTTGAAGAATATCTACCTGGGACTAAACTGGGTCCCAACTGGGCTAAAAATATGGGTTAAGTGGGTTTGTCCACGGTTTCCATGGTGGCCCCACGTGGGTTTGCCCGGATAGACTATAATGGGCGCTGTCTGGGCTTTCAGTGGTTCCCAGATGGTTAATTTACATGAGGCTCATTACAGACCCATGTGTGTTCTTACCAGCATAATTTATGTGTCGGATTTTCCGATCCAACCTGCCGAGAGCACGTATATTGCACCATACTCTGTGACTTCTGTCTTAACATTGTGTGAGTTACACTCAAAGAACACTCTGAGCCTCACAACAGATAATACCCAGTCTTTAACAAGAGGCAGTTCTATAACACAGATGTCCTTCTGACTCATGGTGCAGCCCGGAACACTAAAATACTGCTAAACATTATTGGAAATCAACATAGTCCACTCCCCGTTTTTGATTGTGGCACTATGAGTTGTAATTCTTGTTGGCTTTGATCAACGGATACAGATTTAAACTATAATTGAACACTAATATACCGCTAAGCATGATGGGAAATCAACACGGTTCACTTCCTGTTTTTTAGTTTAGTTTTTGATTGTGGCACTATGAGTTGTAATTCTTGTTGGTTTTGATCAACAGATACAGATTTAAAATATACATTGAATTTATAAAAATATACATTGAATTTATAAATGTAAATTCAATGTACAGTTTAAATCTGTATCTGTTGATCCCACATTTATACCACTTGGGATAAATACAGTTAGCCCACATGGGCTTCCCATGCTGGGCACATTATACTAAAATCACATGGGTCCTATATACTGATGCACATGTCTGTCCCATTCCCAGTTAGCCCACATAAAAAAATGAGCTGGGGCCTATATATATATGCCCAGGTTGAAGCCATGTAAGATCATCCCACATTTAGCCCACTTGGGGTAAATACAGTTAGCCCACATGGGCTTCCCATGCCGGGCCCATTATACCAAAACCACATGGGTCCCATATAATGATGTCCATTTCTGTCCCATTCCAAGTTAGCCCACATAAAAATGAACTGGGGCCTGTATATCCATGCCAAGGCTGAACCCATGTAAGGTTATACGACACTTATCCCACTTGGGGTCAATATAGTTAGCACACATGGGCTTCCCATACTGTGACCATTATACTAAAACCACATGGGTCCCATATAATGATGACCATTTCTGTCCCATTCCCAGTTAGCCCACATAAAAATGTACTGGGCCTTATATATCCATGCCCAGGTTGAACCCATGTAAGGTGATCCCACATTTATACCACTTGGGATGAATACAGTTAGCCCACATGGGCTTCCCATGCTGAGCACATTATACTAAAATCACATCCCACTAAACAGTAGACGTCCAGGGGACGTCGAGGTGACGTCTATATAGAGCCCGTTGGTCGAAGACCAATTATAGACCCCTTTCACGGCTCGTCATCAAGCCTGGATATATACCGGAAGTAGCCATGTTGGCGACATAGCTGTTAGCATAGGCTGTTAGCCTCAAAGCTATTGTTGTGGTGCGTCGCGTCTGGTCACACAAAATCAAAAAATGGTGAATTATTGTCGTGTCCATGGCTGCCACAATCGGTCAGATTGAGAGAAAAAGCCTTCTGTTTTACAGATTACCACTCGTGATCACAAA